>DXKC01107221.1:0-10197 GCA_031170775.1 Cymbopogon citratus
CCACCTGGCACCAGGCCAGGTCGGTCGACCTGCCCCCTAGGTCGGTCGACCTGGGGTGGGCCCACCTATCAGCCATCTTTGTCTCACGGCCTTCCACCGCCATTGAGGTTCAATCTACGCCACCCATTCAAGTAGGTTTGATCTGAGGGTCACGGTTCCTTCCTAGGGGCTATATAATCAGACCCGGACCTCCTCCCTGAAGCTATCTCCTTCTCATTATTCATCTCTAGATCCAAATAGAAGTAGAGGTCCCTCTAGTTGTCTAGTTCTAGTTCTAGTTCTTCAAGTTCTAGTTCATCGTCTAGTTCTAGATCTAGTTCATCTAGTTGTAATCAAGAAGAGGGAGAGAGAAGAGGAGAAAGCCAAGGAGCCGGATCTATCAGATCTTCCTCAACATTGTACATTTGCAGCAACTGGTTCGTCTTTGAGCAATCTCCAGGTTCTATATTTTATAATTCCTGAGTTCTTTATTTACTTTCTGTATTTACTTTTAAGTTATTTATTGGATCTCCGCTCACATCGAGTGCTCTAGTTATTGATCGTAGCTAGGGTAGTAATCAATAGAATAGACATGGTGTCTAGCCTATAGGTTACCTGAGATTGCACCCAATCCTGCGGATTGTTGTGGTAGCCCTAGGGTAGTGACAGCCCTAACGGCCGACGTATTCCACCACATTCGGATCGGTGTTTGTAGGACCGTAGTCAGAACTTCCTAGCCCCCTTCTCATCTCATTCTGTGGTTAGTGTTCTGATGTCCCGAAATAAGTAACCCTAAAAGTAACCCTGATTCCTAGATCAATCCATAGAACTCTTAGGATATTTTTCCTCTCTCCCCACCAAGACATAAGTTATCCCTGGACGATCTTACCCTCAACTAGTACACTTCGCGTTCGCCATGGAAAATCGATACCTTAGAATACTCTCGGATGAAAGCTACATCGGTATCCGTGCGCTTGCGGATTATTCTGTTTGCGTTTAAAATACCCAACAGCTATGAAGATGTGTAAATCATGGTATATTTTACTTAGCCAATCATGTTTAATTAATATCAATCATGAGCAGGTGTCATGCATATAACAGTATCAAATAGATGAATCTAGCCGATTGCCGATACAAGCAGGATACTCGTGTAAGCATAACTGGATCGGCTGAATAGCCGATACAGGGTCCATGAAACAGGAATAAAACATATTTAAAAGTAAACAAGCAAATCGACCAACCTAGATTGATCTTAGAAACCTGTTTAAATCTAAGGCACTTTTAAACCCACAAAATGTAATGATCAAGATTAGATAGGGAATAGACGATGAAAGCGTGATTCAAGCATATAGTAGATCTAATCATAAAAATCACTTGAATTCAATAGGGTTTAAGACCAAACCTACTAATCTTCGATTGGGCAAAGATATTGTTATAATAAATAAATCATTATAAATAAAAAAATATCAGTAACTTAATGAATCTATTAGTTTACCAAGCTAATAGAGGCGATAACTAGATCGATCAAATAGATTTAGAGATCGGACAAGCCATTGCAGCCTAAACCGATGAGACAGATCAAAAGGATAGCTTACAATAATAATTAGATAAGCAGGAAGCTGCTCTCTACGTCAATCACAACCTATCTAATATTCTTGCAGCAATAGACACAAATAAGTACGAAGCTGCTCTCCACGGATAATCAATCAACCTACTTGTGGATACTACGGGGTTTGATAATACTTACAAGCAAACAGGAAGCCCCTCTCCATGTCAATCATAGCCTGCTCGAAGGTCTCGTCGAGAATCTATGTTACGTTACTCCTACTCCTACTCCTAAGAGTTTTTGGTATGATAGCCAGTTCTATTGATTGTGATGATAAATTTTTACAATGGCAGGAGCTTTATATTTATAGCATGGGCGAATATGAGTTCTAATCTAAAATGACTAGGAACTAACAAACTATGGTAAATATGATAACTTGGACTCCAATCTTTCCCTTCTAGTGAAATCCGATGTGTCCTTCCTTTCTGGCCGACCCGGATGCGGTCTCTTGCCCAAATCTGTGGCTAGCCGATACGCCTGTCATGATGCCAGTTCGGCTTTCTTTTCTTCTGATCAACTGCTACCACGTCAACCTTAATTCATCTGACATCTGGTCCTGTGTATGATAATCCTCTTATCAAATTTTGGTGTCAACACATGCCCCTAATTTTGAGAAAAAATTGATTTTATTCCAAAATTTGAGCCTTCTTCCTTTTGTCGATCAGGAAACATATCTGAAGAAATCTCCTTGCTCTGACCAGCTGACGTGCACTGTTCATATAAAAAATTATGCCATGGCTTTACTTCACACGGCATCTTCTAGTAATAAAAGCAATTATCTCTTTCTTATCTACCACCACTGTTCCACTTTCTTCTTCCTTGCTCTGCTCGAGGAAACCCCACTCCACCATGGCGAATAGGCATCGGAATGAACGTCTTTTTGAAGAACAGGAGGTAGATTTGCATCAAGCCTTTCGACAGACTCATCAGTAAGTTTGTCATATCTCTCTTTCCTGCATTTTCTCCATTTTCATCGTTTTTCATCATCTTTCCTCTTTTCATAGTCGAGTTGGAGAAAATGTCGGCCCTTCTATTGCTTCTATAGCTCCTGTCATTCCGTTAGCGGTTGATTCATTTGTGCTCAGGGCAACATCACTTCATACAAGTGATTTGCAAACTAATGAATATTTAGCCGAATCTAAGGGTTTAGCAAATGTATCTTTCCATCATTATCTTGATGAACTTCAGCAGACCCTTCTCCATGCCCAGAGAGATCTTGAAGAAAAGAATGGAAAGATAAAACTCCTTCTCGAGCAGCAAGCGGCCTCCAATGCTCAGATCTTGGGTAAGCAAGTCTTCTTTGGATTTTCCTGATGATCTCCCTCCTTTCCTTTGATTTTTAAGTATTATATCCCTACAGACCTGACCACCCAACTTGAAGCTCTGCAATTAGCTGGAAGTAATGCTTCAAATGTTGTAAATGCTCCTGGTCAAGATGTTATTGAAAGGATCGGCAATATCCCTTCTTGGGCTCATGAGATAGCTTCTTATGGTGTTCATTTGGGTGCTGTTCAGGCTCTTGCTGCTGCCCAAGTTTACATAGATACAAGCTTGCTTGGTCTCGCTATAAACCTCCCAGATGTTGCTAGAGTGCTGAAGGAGGATTCTTCCATCCTCAAAGCCATAGCAGAAGATATTGCCAACAAGATTAACCTAGCAAATGTGATCAAGGATGCTTGAAGAAAACATTACCTAGGATGTTGCCTCTTTTGCAAGTGCAAATAGTTTGCCTTCCTAGTAATGTATCCATCATGAACTTTGTTGTCTTTTGCTTTTTGAATTCTTCCCTTCCTGATATCAAGCTTGTAAATTTCAATCTAACAAGGGTAGGAAACAGGTAGCCGATCTAGATCAATTCCTTGTGAAGGTTTTTTTGATATTCTCAGATCTAGATTGGCTATATGAGTATGGACTCATAACTCCGTATGATATCCTTTATCTTATGTCTTTATCACCTCTGAAATGCTTCCTATCATATGCCATTGGCAATTTCTTTTTGCTTGATGACGTTTGTGTTTTATCGGCTACTTAGCCGATCCATCTTTCCATTGTGTTGGATGCAACCACTAAGGCAGCCATTTTTTACCGTTCATACCTGATATGACGATCCGGATACATCTGACCCCTTGCCTTCTCAAAGCTGCTATAAAATAACCACCAAGGCATTTCGATTTGATCCGCCAGTTGGACATTCTCATCGAGTTTCATCTCTGTGAAAACCCTTCTTCTCCCCTCTGAACAGTAAAACCTAGCAATGGCGGACAACCATGGCAAGCGTCCTCTGAAGGATGGTGATGATGATCTTTAGCAATCCGTACATCAGTGCGTTGCCGATCTTCAATTTGCATTCCTTTACCCTTAATCGGTTTCCACATAGATTTTATCTATTGATTCCTTACTTCTGGTTTACTGTTCACAGGCGGATTGGCAACTTCTTGGACCATGATGGTGCTGGTCCATCCAATGCTCGGCTAGCAACTTCAGCTGTGTCCGCTGCACCTCCACCGGTGTCGCCGCTAGCATCTCCTCCTGCATCTCTAGTGGCATCGGCATCTTCTCCTGCGTCGCCATTGGCAGAGGAGCATCCATCGTCGGACACCGAATCTAAAAATTCGGTGGTGGCTCTGATGTACCGCTATCAGGCGGAGAAGAATTAGGCGAGGGATCGATACTCCGAGGCCACCAAGGAGTTGAGCCGGATGCAAGATGATCTCCATAAGTTTCAACAGGCACTCATCCGGACCCAACAATCTCTTAAAGATAGGTAAACATCCCTGAGGATGGCGATGGAGTAGAGAGCAGCTACTGATGCCCAAGTTACCAGTGAGTTTTTCCAACATCTATTTTATTTTGTTCTTCATTCTTTCAATTTTAGATGTCTTCAATCTCTCGACCTTCTTTGTCCTTTCAGGCCTAACGGTGCGCCTGGAGGTGTTGCAGCAGGCTGCCAATAAAGCTGCTGCCTCTGTTAATGCTCAGGGTGACAGCATTGTGCAGAGGTTGGGGTAGATCTCCCTAGAGCCAATGAAATCACCCTCCACAGTGTTCGTCTTGGAGCTGCCCACGCTCTTGCTGCCGCTCAGGAGTTCACCGGCCAGAACCTGGTTGGTCCCAATGCCAATCTGCCAGAGGTGGTAAATGCCATGGAGGAGCATGCCGATGACTTCGAAGCAGCAGTAGAAGATATAGCCGATGGGGTCATCTCTGCTGATGTAGTAAACAATGTATTCAATCTGTGAACTCCCTGAGGAAAATAAACAGTAAACAATTATTGTAAATATAATGCAGTTCCATTTAGTCTATTCTCTCTGCATCTATCTGAGATTTACCCATCAAGGTCTGCTTGAACACCAATTTATTTTTTGATGTTTTTGCACTAAAGGCAATACATATCGTATTAGCTCTTGTCCTATTTTCTTAGGACTTGTATTTTTCTTCTAAAGGCGATACAATTGTATCGGCTGTCTTTACAAGCCAGAATGCATAGCAATTCGGCTGATACATAATAAAATTTGCTAAGTATACAATTTATAACAATCTAGGATTGAGAATGAATTAACACTATAAGCTACAATCCAAAAACTCTTCAATCCCTTCTGCATCAACCTTAATACATCTTCTAGTCAGCTTATCAATTCAGTAGCTGATGCAAAAGTCTTCTCTGACTTGATTATTTTTGTGAGCCGATTGTCCTGATCAACTATTGATTTTCATCATAGCGCCTGATGAAACCTCCTTCATGTACCCTGCCAGAGAAACACTGAATCCTTCTGAAATTCCAATCTGTAGGCCCAGCTAGTGCAACTCCAACAAATACATCTCCGTGGACAATTTTTGTTTTGTCCCCAATCCATGGGTCAAAGTCTAATGTATTGTTGATGGAATGCAACAGTTAGCATGAATCCAATATCGACCAAGTAATAGATTGTACGTCCCAGAGGTATCGTCCATAAAGAAAGTGGTCGGCAGACTTTTGCTTCCAACGATCAACTTAATAGTGATAGCACCTTTAGTATTGGATATATTGCCACTGAAATCTAACAGCTTTATGTCTGTCTGACTCAAATCTTCTTTGATCTTGCCATGTTTTCTAAATGTTGTGTATGGCATCAGATTGACTCAAGCTCCTCCATCGACCAACATCCTTGTCAATGGCTTACCATCAACGAACCCCAACAAGTACAGAGCCATCATGTGCAAATACTTTTGTGGCTTTTCATCATCTGAATCATCTGTGTTATAATCACCATGCTTCTTTCTATAGGCACTGAACTCAGCAGGCTGCATAAAGGTAGCTGCAATAGTAGCCAATAACTTTCCTTTACCCTTATCGGCTACTTGCTTGGCTTGCCAGACTTGAGCATTCCTCTTCTTTCCTTACTTCTCATCATTCCTCAAGTGCTAGACTCTTCTCTTCTGGCTTCTGGTCAACCCTCCTAGGCACCATTGACCCTCTTGCCAAGCATGCTCTTGTTCTTCTTCTTCATCATAATCATTTAGCTCTTGATCGGTAACTATTTTGCCAAATTGATCATAGAATCTGCAAGCATCATTTTTTATGCGCCAATTCAAATGCTCATGGACAGATTGGCGGTTGGTTCTACCTTGCCTATACTCCTAATATTAATTACTGCACTCAGGACAATTATGGAGTGTAGGCAATTTCAAACCTTTATTCCAGCAATGCCTGATGAAAAGGCAATGCCAATGGGACTGATTTTATTCCCTGATTCTTCTTTCTTCTTCACGATGGCATCTGTACTCTTCTTCTTCAAGCCACTACTGATAATCTCTTTCACGATGAAGCTGCTCCTTCTCTTTCTTGCGTTGCCATTTGTTCAATAGGATATGAATAGTTGGATGCCTTCACTCACTAGCCTTAGTGGATTCAGGCTGCTCTGATTGACACTTTGTCTTAAGCTCTTTATATTCTTCAGCTGATATCTATTTCTCAGAGTCAACAGTACCAGCTTTCTTGGCTTTATTAGAAGTAAGCACCTTGAATTTACCTGATGGAGCCACCATGTTGGAAGGGAAAGGGTGCCCATCTACCCACATACTCTTCTCAATACCAATCCTCCATTTGTTGATTGCTCTTTGGATGTAATCTCAGAAGACCTTACAATCATTAGTGTTGTGATAGGGAGAATTGTGGAACTTACAATATTTCACTAGCTTTGTTGATGTCAAAGCTATATCTCTTGTCTCCCTTGTTGTCTTTAGCTTTAGCCCAGGGCATGTTTTCTGTGCTGTACCAGGTCCATTCGACAGCTGCTACCTCATCTTCACTAGCTTCTTCATCTATCCTCTTGAATGAATGTATTATAGAAACCCTCAATAGTTGCAGCCTTCATAGGTAGCTTACCATAACGGTTGAAGCTAAATCTGTTATCTAGGCCAGCAATCTTCCTAGACAAGGCAGCCAAACTTGCATGTTCAATGCCAACCCTGTCCCTAAGGACTAGAAGTAATCTAGAGATAGCAATGTCACCAGATCTTTATCAGATAGGACCAAAGAATAGCACTGGTTCCTGACTTCACTGAATCTCTGCAAGAAGCTCGATCCCAACTCATTATGTCCTTATCTAAGAGCAATGAGATCGACTATTCCCTTCTCTATCATGCCTGCATTGAAGTACTGATGGAACTTCATCTCTAGGTCTTCCCATGTCAAAATAGACTCATATGGCAATGAAGCAAACCATGAGAAGGCTGCTCTAGATAGAGACAGAGGAAAGAACCACATCTAAATACTGGTTCATCAATCAACTCCCCCAACTGAATCAAGTATTGGCTTATATGCTCCATGTTGGAAGTTTTGCCACTGCCAGTGAATTTGGTAAATGCTGGCATCTTGTATTTTGGAGGCAGTGCCAATTGATCATACCACTCTAGATATGGCTTCCTGTATGTAAGAGCTGAGTTCTTTGGCTTGATGCCAAACTGCCTCTGAACCATATCAGCTACTTGTCCCATGAGTTGATCAATAGTTGGGGATTGGAAACCCTAATTTCTAGGATTTTGGTACTGCTGTTGTGGCTTGTTGCTAAACACAATATTCTGATTCACGATGATATCCAAGAGGTAGCCTTCCTCCTAGCAACAGCTTCCCTTGATATGATGGGCACCAGGCTCCTTGATGATCATGTTTCCATAATAAGCATTTTTCATAGCCGATGGATATCCTCCATAGTTGTTTTGCATAAATCCACTCGGCTGTTGCCCCCGTGCTGCACATTGGGCTGCTGCATGGCATGCTGCGTCTTTGGTGGTTGTTGTTGATGCTGCACAAGTTGTTGAGGCTGCTGCACAGTACCTGTTGCGTTACCATCGGTTCCATTGATACTTGTACCTGCCAACTCGCCATCTTGACCTTGAGCAGTTGTACAACTAGATTCTCTAGGCCTTTCATTCTGAACATAAGCCCCTCCTAGCATATGATCCTGCAACAAATTCAGCCTCTATGAGTGCATTACCCAAGCTATTGACAAATGTGACATTGTGATTTATCAGAGTTTCACTCATAGCTTTGACGATGGTCCAGTACATAGCAGTGTGTGTGATCTTGATAGTTGGGTCAACATCTCCTTCCGTCAAAACCCTGGGGAACGTGGTTCTCTGAATCACTCGCCCCCACGCGTCTTGGTGCTTAAATTGATCAACGCATGTGTCCACCGTTTGTTGCCAATTGCATCCAAGTTGTCCATAGTGACGTTGATCGGCTCAAACTCGTTTTGAGTCATGGTTGATTGTGATGAGTCCCACCGGGCATGCCAAAATGTGTTGACACGTGAATATCGTGCCAACACACTGATGTGAGGCTCGAAAGAACCAGGGTGAAGCAGGAGGCTCTGAGATTCTCAAGACCTCGAGGCAATGCCAATTAACCGAAAGCGTGCCAACCAATTCGACATACAATTAACAAGGAGATAAACAAGATCAAATTATGCAACCTGCCAGCGTGATTCCAGACAGTTCCGAGATGTATGACCAAATTGTAGCCGATGAATAAGGAAAACTAACTAAAAAGTTAGCTCCATACATTGTAATGATATAAGGATAAAGATGTAAACAAAACAGGCTATAAATATGTGTAAATCATGCTATATTTTACTTAGTCAATCATGTTTAATCAATATCAATCATAAGCATGTATCATGCATATAACAGTATCAAATAGATGAATCTAGCCAATAGCCGATACAAGCAGGATACTAGTGTAAGCATAACTGAATCGGCTGAATAGCCGATACAGGGTCCATGAACCAGGAATAAAACATGGTCTAGGCACTTTTAAACCCACAACATGTAACGATCAAGATTAGATAGGTATTACCCGATGAAAGCATGATTCAAGCATATAACAGATCTAATTATAAAAATCACTTGAATTCAATAGGGTTTAAGGCCAAACCTACTAATCTTAGATCGGACAAAGATATTGTTATAATAAATAAATCATTATAAACAAACAATATCGGTAATAAATCTATTAGTTTGCCAAGCTAATAGAGCCGATGACTAGATCGATCACAAAGATTTAGAGATCGGAGAAGCCATTGCAGCCTAAACCAATGAGACAGATCAAAAGGATAACTAGCAATAATAATTAGATAAGCAGGAAGCCGCTTTCCACGTCAATCACAACCTATCTAAAGTTCTTGCTACAATATACATAAATAAGCAGGAAGCCGCTCTCTACGGACAATCAATCAATCTACTTGTGGATACTAAGGGGTTTGACAATACTTACAAGTAAACAGGAAGCTGCTCTCCACGTCAATCACAGCCTGCTCGAAGGTCTCATTGAGAATCTACATTACGTTACTTCTACTCCTACTCCTAAGGGTTTTTGGCGTGATAGCCGATTCTATTGATCATGATGATAAATTTTTACAATAGCTGGAGCTTTATATTTATAGCCAGGGTGAATAAGAGTTCTGATCTAAAACGACTAGGAACTAACAAACTATGGTAAATATGATAACTTGGACTCCAATCTTTCCCTTCTGGTGGAATCTGATGTGTCCTTCCTTTCTGGCCGACCCGGATGCGGTCTCTTGCCCAAATTTGCGGCTAGCCGATATGCCTGTCATGATGCTAATTCGGCTTTCTTTTCTTCTGATCAACTGCTGCCACGTCAGCCTTAATTTATCTGACACCAGGTCCTGTGTACGATAATCCTCTATAATCCTCTTACCAAATTTTGGTGTTAACAGCGAGGCAGCGCTAGTGGGCCGGCTGCGTTTCTGCGGATGGGCGAATGGTTCACCCCGGCCTAACTTGAACAATGTCAATTTTGAATTTAATTAATCACTAGGTAAATGCCCGTGCGTTGCAACGGGAGACATAATACCACGATAACATATATGTATAAGCGCTTGTGTTATTGTAAATTAAGAAAACATTACAATCATGTTGTTTGAGACAACAATATTACACAAGTCTTCAACAAAAATGATTAAAATATAACTCTAAATTTCAAGTCCAAGATGCAGTGTCTGACTCCTTGCAGCTGAAATATGTAGATGGTTGAAATTGTAGTTGGAAGTATTCTGCATATAAAAGTTGTTTATTATTAATTATTAAAGCTTAAGTAGTGTTGAGATACT
>DXKC01107827.1:0-11502 GCA_031170775.1 Cymbopogon citratus
CGTCGGCAAAGCCTTTGCCGACGGCGAAAACGCCTTTGCAGAAGTTGATTCTGGTAGTGAATAGTTGATTGGCTGAGGTGGACACCTCGCATGTCAAGAGAAATTGCTTGTGGCAAATGATAGTGGACGACTCGGGTGGATGCGTTGCATGCGAAGAGGAAGAGATAGTGGGGAGGTAGTTGTGTTAACAGTGGATTGCTGAGGTGGATGCGTTGCATATGAAGAGAAATGGATAGTGGGGTTTGTTCTTATAAGAGAGATATAGATATAGATTGGTAATGTGATATGACCTAAATATGATGTGTGATGTATTCCTTTTCTTTGCGTGATCTTGGATGAAGGTCAATCATAGTATACCTTATGGGAGGTGTACACCGATTAAGTGAACTCTAACTCAGTAGACTACGTACTTATTTAAAAGGGAGATGATCTTGACATTAACCACTTGTAGAAAAAAAATAGGTGACGTCGTCTCTAAAAGATTATTTGTAGTAGTACAGCATATTTGCAATTCTCTTTATACCTTACCCGATGAATGTAGCTTATTGGCCCATTGCCATTAGAGTAACAAATGCAAATTTATACATATAATTCACTGAGTTTGCAATGCTTTCAATATTATGATCAAAATAATGTAGCTTATAGCCCTTTTTCATGAAATGGTCAATATTGCAATGAACGCAAGTTATTATGGTTCAAGGACTTGCGGAAGGACTCATGGATATTGAGTGATGACTATATACAAATATGATTGGTACTGTCTCCAACCCAAATACAAGTCGTTTTTTATTTTTTTAATATATAATTTAGTATGCATATCAATATAGAGAGTATATATAGTATGCATATCAATATAGAGAGTATATATAGCATATCTATATAGTTATAGTTATGTATCTAGAAAAATCTAATCAAAACTAATTATAATTTGGAATGGATAGAGTATTTGCTAAATGCAATACAAATTACCTGTGCCAGTGGCAGCATCAATGTTATCGCGACCAGACCAGTAAGTAAAAGGAATAGCGCGTAGTTTCCTGTCGGTACGCGGTCAATAATGTCTGCTTTATCTGGATCATCTCCAAGAGATTTTGCCACCTGAGCGTTCATTGCAATAATGTAATTTGGCAAACCACCTAAAGAGAGAGTCGAGAATTTGATCAATTCGAATGGCTGCAACAATTTTTACGCACTGCAGAGCAAGCAGGTAAATTAAGAAGAGAAAACACCTATATAACCTTAACACAATTGTTGACGATGACTTACACTAGAAACACAGGTAAGAGATGCCCCAAAAAACAACACAGGTAGAGAGGAGTTGTTTTCAGCATTACCTGAGATTGTAGTGTTAACGCATGTGATCACACATGTCTGGAGGAAGATATTCTCCTGGCGCGTGATGGGAGCTGCAGCAATGTCGTAGCGCTGCTGCAGGGAGACGAGGCTCTTCACGGAGAAGAAGCTCAGAACGTTTGTAGGCATGTTGAGTGCTCCTACCACCCCAATGGTCATGTAGATCCGCAGTGTGACCAAAGAGAAGATGGCCGCGAGCACCACGGCGATGGCCATGGAACGCAACGTCACCTTCTCCCAGAGCCTAGGATATGGCAGCCCGTCAAATCCCCGCTCCACACACGGTGAAGCCTCTTCTGTTGTAAAATCATCCCGAATGATCCACGCCGCCTGTTCACCGAAGCTAGATCGGTCTTGATCTCTCGTAGTCTCTGTCCGATCTCATTCTTGATGGACAAAGTTTCTTTTTTTTTTGTGGGTGGGGGGGTGCATGGGGTTTGGATTGTTATGAGGTCGGGAGTGTGTATAGCCGGAGAAAGAGTAAAAATAGAATGTGCAGCAGATGTTATTAGGTTCTTTTTATATTCTAGTAGAGATGCACGTGCAGCACACACGTCTATAAACTTATAAGGGATAAATATATATCATATGCATTTGATGACTAATATTGTTTTTAACATCTTATTATATTTTTTAAATTAAACCAGTAAAAATACAACAAGGCATATCTCTAATTCTATAAATGCTAAATGTTGACACCAACAGATGATGTGGTTACTGCTGTGTTGAAAGGAACTGCACGAACTAGGACCTTGAAGGAACATTGTTTAAATTTAAAGCACTGAGACTTCAAAACCTGCATAAAGTAGCACAACTAATATTTTTTTTGACCGAACTCGTCGGGGAGTCTCTGGCCATTTTTTTTATTTCCATTGAATAAAAGAATCGGTTTATGTACAGCAGAGTTACAAGGTCTTTAAGACCCAAAACAAAAATAAAAGCAGAACTCAAAAAAAGCTATCTCTCCAGGAAATGAGTCGGGGTTTCTTCGAAGCTTTGGCCTTGATACACATAAGGTCAAATTCTGCTCTAAATCTCGCTTTCCAAGCAAGGAGGCTGATGACACCATTATCGAATATGAAGCTGTTTCTAATCAGCCACAAGGACCAGCAAGCTGTAATGATGATTTCTCTGAAAATGTTGCTTCCAAAGTCACTTCTGGCTTTAATCATCATATCTAGTGGCTGTAGGTGCATCTCCCAGTTGATGTTAATAGTTGGCCAACAAGTTATGCTGAATCTGCAATCAACGAACAGGTGTTTCTTCATCATTATTATTGCACAAAACACAACTGTGGTCAGCAATCTGCATGTTTTTCCTTTGTAATAAGTTTCTTGTGTTGAGTCTATCTCTCAGGAGGAGCTAGAAGAAAAATTTCTGAGAACCAGTATTTGAAGAAGCCCAAAACCATTCAAACAGTGGAGAACCAGCTATGTTGTCTCTGATCTCATGATAGGCTTTTTTGCTGCTGAAGTTTGTGGAATTCAAACAATAGAGTACCTGAACATTTTGTGTGCTGTCTAGGTTGCTGAGCAAGAGCAAGTGTTCAAGTTGTTCTAGTTTGATCAACAGTAATTTGGCATAAAGGGAGAATGAAAAGCTGATCAATGTCTTTTTCCAAGTATTGCAAGGAGCATTTGGCTTTTCTAGTGAAGGAGAAGAGTTCAGGGAAGCTTTCTCTTGCAGCTTGCAGGATCACTTGACCACACCAATTATCTGTCCAGAATGAAATGGAGTCACCTTTGTTGGATTGGAATCTGGAGATGCTCTGAAACTCAGGATAAAGTGAAAGAACTTCCTTCCACCAGAATGAACCAACTGGGCATCAAGTATGAGGTGGGGTTTGATGATTGGCATAACTAATATTAACATCCTTTTAGTTACTAAGCCAAAATTAGACTATATATAGACTCAAAATAAGTCTGTACTGAACACAGACATGTAAATATACAGCATGCACTTTACCGCTCTTCTTCTTTTGCCTTGAGCACAGGTACATAAGGCATATAGTACTGAGGTCTGTTTAAATCCCACTATTTTCTATCACATATTTTGAGTCGAGCATACAGGACATGGACTTTTCCACGGCTCATGGCATATGCCATCAGTCTACTGTGCTCACGAACAAGGAAAATCAAGTCCCATTCTGGGTAAACAGTAATTATCAATCTATACTCTTCATTGGCATACACGATACCCAATAGTGATATAGCCATTCCAAATAGCTGCAGAGTGTTCACTCTATGATTCAATGTCCATCTATTAGTACCATTGTCTTCAAGCATCCAGATTTAAAGGTTAGCCATGTTGACAATATTAACAAGGCATACACAAAGCCGACCCTGATCTTCGGTCATGCATAATGGATAGCCCCTTCTAGGCAAAAAAATTGGTTCTCCATGTCTTTTCCTACATATCAATAGCAACTATGTGGTACAGCAACACACGCATGTGCATAAAACCTTTAACAAACACACATCCATGCAGATTTAATACTAAAGTACCCTCTGCCCATTCAGAATGTTTACACAACTAATCTAAAGTTTCACTTGAGTAGATGCAGACAATAGAATAATAAAGATGTACAACATGGAAGGGTGAGGAGACTGTTGGATCAAACGCCAAGCGAGCTAAACTATCACAACGGATTGTAGGAGGTAGTAGAGGCAGCAGTATGTGTTTTTCCGTCACCGGATTGCACACAAGATGACGATGCTCAATGCTACAGAAGATGAGGCCACTGCAGCAATCTGGGAGGATTAGATCCATGTGCCAGGGTAAGAAGGAAAAGCGGGGGTATTCACCAGAGATGTTGACGACTCGGGGTCTGCCTCTCATGTTGCACATGAAGAATCCGCTGACAAACTGGGGCAGATCCCTGTAGTACTGGTACTCCTTGAAGATGAGGCTGTTTCGAGAGCCACAGACACACCTGCAGGTGCACAAGGTGCGAGCATTGAGACGGCCGAGGATGATGACAAAGACATCTGTGGGGATGCCCAATTCATTCCTCTTGTTGGTGGCCTCCTACATGTTGACTACATGTGGTGCAGCAACAAGGGCAATGGAAATGGCAGCGCTATCACTTGAATCAGATAAGGAGCGACAACAGCGATGTGTCACGGATCAAGTTAATAATATAAAGCAAGCAAGTTTTGTACTGAGATGAGTGAACAAGGGAATACAAATCCAAGAAATATGGACGAGGGAAGTGCGAAAGGATTACCCTTGCCAGCATTTCTTGTGGTGGTGACCTTGACCTGTCACACTAAACATGAGTACCAGGCTGGTCCATCGATGGATCGGTGCGGGCGCGCCAGTGAGTCGTACATGAGTGGAGCACTAAATTGTTGGTGGTGAGTGGTGGCTTGCACGCCGATGAGTAGGTGCAATGGAGAGGAGCAACGATGAGGAATTGATACCAGCACTGAGGAGACTAACAGTGTGGGACTACGACGGTGGGTCTTTAGTCGTGCCTTGGATAAGAGGCCTTTTCCATTTTTTCACACGGTCTTCGAGATACCTACCATGACCTAGTGTCGATAAGATTTGCTGAACTCAACTCCATTTTTACAACTTCGGCCTGATCGGTTATGTTTGAACTCAACTCATGTGTTCGATAAGATTTGTTGAACTTGCAAGAACCAAGCAATGAGGCATTTATCTCAACAAGCCTTGCCTCTATCTAATGTAGAACTGATGAGCCATAGCTAACTCAGAAAGCTAGAAGGTTTGGCCATTGTGTATTTGATCGCGTAGGACTGTATAAAGAGTCATCAACTTTCAATGTCATAGGAATGAGTACGGCTATGCAATGAAGAATTTATTTGAACAAGTCTCACCACCTTCTATCTAATGCAGAATTGTTGTGTGTTAGAATCCACTAAAATCCTTACAAACAGCATGTTTCACTCGCATTTTCACTGTCCACACCATTCAAATATACATCCTATGGACATTCTTGAGTGCAGTACAATTTTTGTGCTACTCACTGTAGGACCGGTAATGGCGACTAGAGGGGGGAATGGGAGCCTCAAATTTTTTTTCTCTCAAAGAGATGAGATGGAGGTCCTAGGCTCTTTCACACTTCCCGCAAAAAACCAAACAGCACCCAACAGAAAAGTTCCTGGTGGAAACAGAAACCTGCAGGAACAAGTGGTGCGAGAAACGGAGTCCGAAAGCATAAACCGCAACAAAAACAGCAAGTGCCCCTGCACAGTCGGCCTAGCCGCTTGCAACAATCGGCCTAGCCGGTTGCAGACCCGGCTTAGCCAAGTGGGTTCTGTGCCTGGCTGAGTCGGCTTAGCCGTTTGCAACAGTCGGCTTATCCGATTGCAACCAGTCGGCCTAGCCGATTGCAAAACTGGCCTGGCTGGTTCCTGCGGCCAGCCCTCGGGCAAGATCCTAAAATCTTCAAATCTACTTCAAATCAAATCCAATCGCAACAAAATTTTGACAGTAGGTTCCTGGTGCTATTGGGGACCTATCTCTAAGAGATCATCACCAGATCAGTGTAAAACTTGAGAAATCACAAAAGGGAGACAAAATGGATCTTGGAGACCTAGAGCAAGAAATCCATGAATCTTTGATCTCATGAGGTTTCAGAGCAATTCCTACGGTGGAAAGCCTCTAGTCACTTCATAGATCAAGTCAGCACAAAAGATTTGGATCAAAACGCTTTAGAAATGAAGAAATCACAAAGTTCTTGGAGGGGCAAAAGATGAACTCGTGAAGAACTTCAAGATTCAAACAAGAACTCAAGCCAAGATTTCTGAATCCCAAAGGAAATGTGCACACTAAGGGGTGCACTTCCTACAGACACAAGGCACAAGAAGTTCAAGTGACCTCTGTCTAGCAAATGCTTGGGGAAGGAGATGAAAACCTAACACTAAAGGAGAAAACACAAAATGGGAGAGGTGAGGGGAGAAGGGGGTCTCCACCTCTATTTAAGAGATACATTTGGACATCCCCATAATGCCTTTGAGATAACTTGAGCTAAACTAAATCGCCCGGGGGCAATCTTATCAAACTCTTGATAACTTCATGCAACGGCCACCGCGTCTCCTCATCAGTAGCCTTGCTCCACGCAATCTCCCCGATGCCGCCATGTGCCGTCCGTCCGCGCGGGACTCCACTCGGGTTATGAGGCCAAACCCGCAAAACCTCCTCCACGAGTAGTGTGTCGCACACGATGGTTTTAAGGCCAAACCATTAAACCTCCGCTGATGGTTTTGAGGCCAAACCACCAAACCTCTTCACGAGTACATGCCATGCACGGATCCCCGCCGTGTCATCTTGTACTTGTCGAAGTCCCAAGTGTCAGCCATGATGGCTAGCACCCGTCTGTCTGGTCCCTCGGTCCAAGCCACAACATTCGCCCTTTACCTCCGTGGTCCATCAGCATGGCACATCTGCTTGACCTTCTCCCAATCGTCGCTATCGCCCTTGGACTCCACACCTGCACAACACAAGCCAAGAGACACCGTTTCGACACATAACCCTATGCGTGGGATTAGCAGAACCACCAACCAACTGACCAACCATAAGTGTTGGACCTTATTGTTAACCGCTCATCACACACAAAGATGCTACACAATGGCTATGGAAAAAGCCATGTGTTCGCAATCTCTCCCTTGATGAGTGCAATGACAACACCAACACAAAGCCAGAGAAAGCCCACTCAAATGACCAAAGCCAAAGAAAAGCTCGAAATGGGTCACTTGCAATGAGCAAAGATCGATCAAAAACTTGGTCCCCAAAGACATGGGCAATGGCTCGACGCACCCAAGTAGAGCAAAGCTAGCCCTCAAGAAGAGGCAAAAAACGGGTTCAACACAGCTAGCAAAAATCAAAACTCACTGCTAGCAAAAGTCAAAACTGTCAAAAACTCCTGAAAGCTGCTAGACCCTCAAGACAGAGGCAAAGGCTCAACACATCTAGCAAAGATAGCAAAGACAGCAAATGAACTCCCCCGAAGATGCAATCTCACAAATGGTGCACTCTCTGGATTTGTAGTTTTCTCCCCTTGTTGGCAGTGCACTTATCAAGTTTTCAGCAGTAAGAGATGCAACTCCCCCTCAAAACATGCAATGCATATAAAATGTTACAAATGCACAACTTTAGGAATATAGCAATTAGAATGACAAGATGCTCTAGCTAGTGCTAACCTGTGTGTAAGCAACAAGTACAAGTGCTAGCAAATGCTCAGATTGATCAATTGAAACGAAATATGGCATTTAAGCATTTCTGAGCAAGTTTTAAGCATTTTCAGAAAGGGTTCACCACCAAATGTAGCCGCTAGCATGCATAAGCAGGAGATCACACTAGTGCTAACTCAAGTATACCAAGTGAACTACCCCATGCAACGTTCATACATCATGTCAGAGAAAGAACCAACACTTGTGTTTTTCAAATTTTAAGTTATTGGAGTTGCAGCGGTTCACAAGTATTAGCCAGACATGTGTAAAAGACATCGATGCTGTCACACCAAATGTGAACGATGCCAACCTAAAAAGCTTAAGACAATGATTCTGGACTTCACTACAAGGTTCAAGTTCATCCCAATTGCAATGGGAAGCAGTCTCAATACCTTGACATGGGACAGCAAAGATCCAATCTAAATTTTTATCACACTTAGCTTGGATTTCAAATTTTAGCACAAGATGATCATTATTCATCCAAAGCAAGTGTATGACTCAAGAAACATGAGACATAGCAACCTAGCATACTAGGAAAGCATATAAGAGCTCAACACATCCTACACATGCTAGTTGCCATACTCAGGGTGAACATTTTTCAAGTTTCATCATTTTTAGTCAAGTTCACAATTCAAAATCAGCTTAGCTCATAACATGTGTCAAGTGATCAAAAAGAGCCTAAGCGACTTAGCATCATCATGTACATACAAATCATACCAAAGAGAGCATAATATCATTCTAACAGCTATATAAATAAAGCTCTAAACATGCTCTATGATACATGATGAGATGCAAATGCAATATGATACAAAATACAAAAGCAAAAGAAGGAGAAACAAAACTAGTGTACAAGATCCAAAACTTCCCACATCTAAAATGGGAAGCAAACACCCAACTCCCCTCGCAGCAGATTGAACTGGGCAAGATCAAGGGGCTTGGTGAAAATGTCTGCAATTTGGCCTTGGGTGCCAACATGGTGTAGGTCAATGTCTCCTTTCTCATAGTGGTCTCTCAGGAAGTGCCATCTCACCTCTATGTGTTTGGTTCTGGAGTGAAGAACTGGGTTCTTGGCAACAGCAATGGCACTCGTGCTATCACAGAAAAGTGGCACTTTGGTAAAGCTCAGGCCATAGTCTCTCATGGTGGTCATAAGCCAAAGTAGCTGGGAGCAGCAAGCAGCGGCGGCAACATACTCAGCCTCACAAGTGGATTGGGCTATGGTGGACTGCTTGCGAGAAGACCAAGAAACAAGAGAAGTTCCCAAAAACTGGCAAGTACCCGAAGTAGACTTTCTTTCAACCCGACACCCCGCATAGTCAGCATCAGAAAAACCAGAGAGTGAAAGAGTCGAAGAAGTCGAATACCAAAGACCAAACTCAGGAGTGTACCGGAGATACCTGAGAATGCGCTTGACTGCCTGAAGATGCGACGTGCGCGGTGAAGACTGGAAGCGTGCGCAGAGGCAGACCGCGAACTGGATGTCCGGTCTCGTCGCCGTCAGGTACAGCAGCGACCCGATCATGCTTCGGTACTCCTTTTGGTCCACCGGTTCTCCCTCCTTGTCAGCATCAAGGGATGTGGTAGTCGACATGGGCGTCATGAGCGGGTTGGCCGAACCCATATCGAACCTCTTCAGGAGATCCTTCGTGTACTTCCCTTGAAAGACAAAAGTCCCGTCCTTGGTTTGTTTGATTTGAAGACCCAGGAAGAATGTCAGCTCACCCATCATACTCATTTCAAACTCCCTGCTCATCATTTCAGAAAACTTTGCAACAAGAGAGTGAGATGAGCCACCAAAGATTATATCATCCACATAAATCTGCACAATGAGTGTATCAACGCCTTGCTTGAGGAAAAACAAAGTTTTATCAATTGTCCCCATTTTAAAACCCTTTGATAGCAAGAAAGCTTTTAGGCGGTCATACCAGGCTCTGGGTGCTTGTTTCAAACCATATAAAGCTTTGGACAGTTTAAAAACATGGTCTGGGTGCTTAGGATTTTCAAAACCAGGAGGTTGCTTCACATAAACTTCCTCCTCAATGTACCCGTTTAGAAAAGCACTTTTCACATCCATTTGATACAGCTTGAATCCTTTCGAAGCTGCAAAGGCTAGGAGAATCCTAATGGCTTCTAGGCGAGCAACAGGAGCAAAGGTTTCCTCAAAATCAATTCCCTCCTTTTGGCTATAACCCTGAGCAACAAGCCGAGCTTTGTTCCTCACAACCACCCCATCTTCACTTTCTTTGTTTTTGAAAACCCATTTTGTCCCAATAGGATGGCAATCTGGAGGTGGAGGCACCAAAACCCAAATCCGGTTTCTTTCAAAATTTTCCCACTCATGCATGGCATTGACCCAGTCAGGGTTCGACAAAGTGGTGCTGACATCTTTAGGCTCAAAGTTAGCAACAAAAACTGAGTGGGAAAAATGAGAAATTTCATACACTCATGACCGCGTGACTCGCTGGTCAATTCCTCCAATCATTGTCTGAGGAGGGTGATTGCACTGAACATGGCGTGGTGTTTCCCTCGATGAAGTTGCCTCCCCCTCGACGACAGCAAGTGCTCCCTCAGGTACAGCCGGTGTAGGCTGAAGGAGCTGCTCGAACGGCCCCCAAGTCATGGAAGAAGAAGGGTCGTGGCCGTGAGCGAAAGTAGACGTCGCAAGATCGACAGGGGCAGCGGTGGAGTCAGCTCGGTATCACCCCAATCGGCATATTCCTGCTCCTCCTCCACAAACATGGACTCACCATACTCATCATCACCTGCACACTCAAAGACAGGGGTTGTGCAAGGCATAGTCTCATCAAAAGTGACTTCACAAGTCTCCATCACTCGGTTAGTTTCTAGGTTCAGGTAGAAGAATGTGCAGCATAACCCAGAAAAATCCCGTCAGAAGACCGTGACTCAAACTTGTCCAAGTTACCCTTCTTTAGGATGAAACACTTGCAACCAAAGACCCTAAAGTGGCTAACCTTGGGTGTTCAACCAAACCGCAACTCATAAGATGTTTTCTTGGTAAAAGCTCAAAGGAAAATATGGTTGGAAATATGGCAAGCAGTGTTTACAACTTCAGCCCAATATCTCCTAGGAGTCCTATGCTCATCGAGCATCTCCTAGCCATCTCAACCAAGGTTCAGTTTTTGTGTTCAACAATGCCATTTTGTTGAGAAACATATGGCAAGGAGAATTGGTGCTCAAGACTCAAAGGAGAGCAAAATCCTTCAAAGTTGGAGTTCTTGAACTACGTGCTATTGTCACTATGGATAGCTCGCATGGCACCCTTGGGAAACTCATTCTACAAATGAAGAATCAAATCACAAGCTAGAGGGAATGCCTCATCCTTGCTCTACATGAAAAACACCCAAGAGTACCTCAAAAAGTCATACACGATCAATGAGCCATGTGTTCTCCAACCTAATCTCCTGCGTCAGTAAAAAGGTAGAGAGTGAGCAAATAGCGCAACACTGGGGTTAGTGAAGTAAAGAGGAAACCAGTACTGACCCATTTGCCCAAAAGAGTTAGGAATAAAAGCATTATGCATGCCAAGTCCCAATTGGGGGGACCGATCACCACGTGGGGGAAAATGTGGTCCACTCGAGTAGTAGGATGCAAAGCCACCACCACGAGGCTAAAAGCCATACAAGTCACGACCTAAACCACGCCAGGCATGACCACCTCATGGTCTCTAAGCCTGAGGCCTAGCACCTTAAGGCCTTCCACCTCTAGGTCTAGTAGTGTGCCTCGGAACAGACCGTTCATGCACCCCATGAGAAGGATGGTACATGTCCCATTGTCATCTCAAACTGACGCCTCTCATCCCTCTTCCTCCTAAAGCAGAACTCAAATAGGTGACACTTCCTCTCATAGTAGTGATAGTGGTACCTCACCTCTCTCTTAGGTGGTGTAGGGTTCACTCTCTTGTGGTTCTGGTTCTCTCTGAGGAGGCTTGCCT
>DXKC01108760.1:0-10580 GCA_031170775.1 Cymbopogon citratus
GTGTATATATATAGCAAAGATCACTTGGCTGCCATAATCTCTTTCCTCCTTTTACACCTTGCATATGAACTTAATCATATATAACTGGCCAAATATATTAATTGGCCACACTTGCACGTAGCGACCCAAATATGCAAGTCTGATGATCCTGGATGACGCCAGCTGCTTTAAGTTCTATTATTTTTCTTATTATTTTTCCCAGCATCAGCAGCGACTTCATCAGCCTTCAAATCATGGTCATTCTTCTTTTTACGTCATCAGCCGATTCCTCCGTGATTACCAAATTTCGGTGTCAACAATACCACACACTCCAGGAAGTACTGGAGATGGGCATTGGTGTCCTCATGTGGCTTCTCACAGAATGGGTTGGCTTGCACCATATTGATAAGTGCAGGCTTAAGCTCAAAATTCGCATCTCCAAGTTAAGTTGCGGGCCCGTGGCGACATTATCAGCCGACGACGCAGAGTACTCAGAGATGGTATTTTGGGTCATAGCTTCCTTGATAATTGTTGTAGAGACTCCCTCCTTGAACGGATTCAGGTTCGAGATGAACCTCTAAGGTGGAACTTGACGACGTCTAGTTCTCCTCAACAATTGCTCAGGATCTTCAAAAAAGTTTGACGGTAATTGGAAACCACTCATCCACTGTCTAGCTTCACGATAAAAGAACACAAGACAAGTGAGGAGTTAACCTCTAACACTACTTGATAGCTAGATTCATAGTAGACTTCGGATTCACTTTTATTAGAATTCCTAAGCTGACGCTTTCTCCGACAACGGCGCCAGAAATGCTTGTTGATATTTCTTAACGTCACACCAAAGATTGGCAAATGGCGCTAGAAATGCCTGTTGGTAATTCTTGTTAACTATTGGATAATTTTGTAAATGCATAGAATATACCGATGTAGCACTTCACCCGGGAGTATTCCAAGGTATCGTTATTTATTTTATCCCAAGGGAAAGCAGTCGCTAGGAATGTTTAATAAAAGAAGAAAGAGATCCTTATGTCTACTACAATCTAGTATCAACTAGTGAGTAAGGGGGTAAGTGAAGTATAGGTAAATAAGGTAGCAATAATCTAATCTAAAGATAATTGATAGAGTATTAGCTAGGTGGGAGTACAACGAGTGAGTAAAGGACTCCTATGTATCTAACTTTAATTCTGTGAATTCAATCCTATAGATAACTGACTTAACTAGATTGGTGCCTTACTATTGTGTGAGAGGGATAACCGAGACAATAGAACGATTAAGAGGTTATCACATCACCGCCTACCAAAGTGACTATTGCTTATGGACGCCTTGCCTTTTAAGAACTAGCCCGAACGTGAGGGGAACCTAATGCCGCCTACGATCTGTCACCTACTACTAGGGAGTGCGCTCCTATTTTCTGTGCAAGCCAGCGACAATCAAAGGTAAGATTAAGTATGAGCACCACGCTTAGACCTGCTCTTACAGCTTTAGCTAACTGCAGCTATCTAAAGCTCCTATGCAAGATAGGACGATGGTACACACATAAAGGAGTTGTTTTACAGGAAACCAATCCAACTAAGGCAACTATACTACTAAGATAAGTGCACAAAAAGAATATAATGAATATAAACTTGCACTAAGTAAATACTCAGTAAAGTAAAGTAAGAATATTACATTGATAAAGGAAAATCTTACAAAATAGGAAAGATACGCGAGCTATACCAGACTCTCCAGAAGACAACTCTGGAGACCCCGAGCTTCACTCGACTCGACTCTAACTCCCACTCTAGACTAACTACTACTACTCTTGCTTGATCTTTAATCAGACTAAAGATAGATTGGATTAGATGTCTCTCAAGGGTGGAGGCAGCCTCCTTTATAGGGGGGGAGATGGAGTAGGTGTTACTCCACCGCCACGTCAGTACGATCTGCGTGATCACGCCTCTCCACCCTTAGATGAACCGACCTCCAAACCGACTTTAGATGGACGGCCGTGACAATTTCTTCACGTGGGAAGCATGCAAAGGTCGGTGGAAGCCAACCGACCTTGGCCGGCCACAGGGTAGGGATCGGCCGATCCTCCCATGACAGGTAGGCCCAACCTGGGTCCTCCAGGGGATGTCCCCATCTATCATATGAAGTGGCTCCACCTTTTGTTGAGAGTTTGTCACGTTGTTTGCTTCCTTGTGGCCCCGTGGATCCATATGAAACGATCTTCCACCGTTGAATGAAAATACAAGTTGATCTGAGGGTGGAAATGGACTCCTGGGACCTTGACATGGATCATGCTCGAAGCTCAGGCTGGGGAGCCTTCAAGTGGTGATCGACTGACCCTCTATGTGGGCCTCCCTGAGCTCTGTTTTGCTATTTCCTGCAAGCACAAGCTAAGAGTAGAAGTATAACTAGTTATTGATAAAATATATTCATGTTATGCTATTATTCCTTGAAACCGAGGCATGTTGACGGTGTTTTGAGTGTGGATTTATATGGTATATCCACCATCAACAACACCCCAGGTATAAATATGTACATCTCGGCTATTGTAAAGGAAATTAAACAATCAATCAAACACAACCGGCTTCACGCCAACCCTTAGGAGTAGGAGTAACGTAGATCTCGATGAGTTCTTCATCGAGCTAGGCTGCATCGGCATCGACCGACCTCTAGTTTGCTATAAGTCCCGTCATGGCTTGTATTACTGTTTGATAAGGCTACATCGGTATCGACCGACCTCTTGCTAGGCTTTGGTTCAAGCTAGTTATCATTAATAATATGTCTTTTGGCTTGCTATATGATATGTCATTAATAGTTATCATGATCTATCTAGCTTGGTTAAGCTTGCCTTGCTATGCAAGATCGGTTAGTTATCCAGGTTTTATAATTAATGTTGTTTAATTATAAATACCTTTTCTTGGCTAAGATTGGATCTAGGTCGGCTTTGTGCTTCCTGCTAATTATACTATTAAAGCTTAGAACTATATTTACTATGATTGAATCTGTCAACTTTGGCCATTCCTGTTTTCAATCTTATGCCTTGCATGATGTGCATTCAAAGATGTAGTTAGCTTTGTTAGCATGGTTTTTTAATCTTTTTTTGGGGGCTTTCTTAAGATGGCTGTAACGGCTTTTACCAATCTCATCACTAAAGTTGCATGGATTCAGACATTGTCGGTTAGTGGATCATGTTCATAGAGTTAATTACATGCTCTGTTCATTCACCATGAAGAGCATCGGTTGTTTTAGCTGATTTGCCTGTGCTTTAATAAATATATCATTGCATCTACTGATTCTTGGCCAACACGTGTACCTTGCTTTAATGTAATGTTTTGGGTGTTAAATAAGATCTGTTAATCTCTTCTGGAGGGTCTTTTAATGTGGCTGTAGCGGCATCGACCGATCTCACAACTAGATTTCATCCGGATTCAAACAACGTCGGTTAATATTTTTATTTATTATTTGTGATGTTGCATTAATTGTCAAGGAAGCATGGATAAGCTAACAATTGATAGATTGCATGATATAACCTTTGAAACCAACCCAAATCACGCAGCCTGATCGGCAATTTTCGTTTATTTCATTCTTACATGCTAATTTGCCAATTCTCTATATAATATGCTGGTTGTTGACTTTCTAGTCAATGCCCTGATCATTATCGGCTATTTTAGCCATATATTTGGAACTATCTGGAGCAACACCGACATGTTCCGTCCTGTGTTACTGATCACTCTCTTTTTATTGTCAATTGTAGGGTCAAATTGACTGGTACGCTTCGGGCTCGATCAACCGGTTAGCTTGTTTGTGAAGCCTCACGGATCGGAGCGTCACTTTTCTGCTTTGGTTCACTCGTCTTGCAAGTGGGCTGTTGGTGCAGAGTCATATTCTTTGTCCCAATAGCTCCACACTTGTCTTTATCGCTTGTCTTTATCGCTTGAGCGGTGCCCTTGGTGTTCAAAAGTTAAAATATGGAAAAACACTAATCTTTGTGCGCATGTAGAAAACTAACCAGTCGATCTAGAGGTGGAAGGACATTAAATTAAAAGAATAAGGGCATGATAGGGTTGTTAATGCGAATGTACAAGACATAAATAAAATATAGAAGTGGATGAGACGATTTATAATTGTGAGGCAAAATTGTATTCTATATTTTATTTTAGGAATAGAGATTCTGAGAATTGTTGGAGGAACCCAACAAATAAGCTCCCAACATTTTTTAGCCACCTGAAGAACTCATTGATTTACTAATATCTTTTTTCGAACCTTTGAATTACGCCGTAATCTACCAAATTACCATCTCAGCTTAGCTAGGTTTCTAGACCAGTGGATGGATCAGCCAAAACCTATCTTCCCCTGCCTGCCGCAGTCCGCACCTGCACGTCCCACGCCTGCACGAGTCCACCAGCCCCCCGAGCGGTGCACCCACGGGATCCCTACCTCCGCCCGCCACCCCCATCCCTTTGCCCCTCCCGAGTTAGATCGTTCGCGGAATTGGCGGTCTGGCAGCCGGATATGTCGTCGTCGGTTGGGGGCGGAAGCGCGGGCGGCGGAGGACCGGACCTCGCCAGCCTGCTGGAGAAGGCCAAGGAGCTGGACCAGCTGAAGAAGGACCAGGACGACATCGTTGTCGAGATCAACAAGATTCACAAGAAGGTCCTCGCGTGTAAGCTACTCTCGAGCTGCTGTTAACCGCCGCCCCGGTTTCTTGTTCCGCCTTTCAGCGCTGACTTATTCGTTCATTGTTTCATCTGCTGCCTGGATTCGTAGGCTAATTATATGTGACCCAATGAATTTGGTAGCTTCATTGTCAGTTTTGAGCGGTCGAGAAGGATTTCCAGCTCTTGCTGTGCTTAATTACATTACTTTTACCGGAATGTCCACTGTAAAAGCTTGTTAGGGAATGTTGTTGGAGTGTATGCACCTATGTGTGTAGCTCCTGGATTGCGTGTTGATTGAAGAACTCGTAGGTTTGTGCATTGGCGTAAGGGTGGTTTTCCTCACTCCAGGATTCTGTAAACAGGTCTTTTGTCTATCATATAAGACATCCTTTTTTTTTTGTACTTTTGTTGATTGGAAAGCCATTCGGCTTGCTTGTGAGCCATGTGGCAAAACATAAATGCAAATATAACCAAATTAATGTGCCACATGTAGGCGAAAATAAATATGTTGTTAGTTAAACAAATTAAAGAGCCATGTAGGTCAGAATCAACTCATTATCCTTGGAGCCTGGACTTTATGGAAACACCGCAACAAGTGCATTTTTGAAGGCACAGCCCCAAATATTGCCGGTGCACTGGCTGGAGCTGAAGATGAGGGAAGGCATGTCGTTGGCAGGGGCTCGAGGTTTATCCCTCCTAGCTGCCATTGCTCCGGGTGGTTAGCACCCTGTCTTATGGTCTGATTGGTTGTCTGTAATTTCTTTTGCAGGCGTGAGTATTCCTAAGGGCAGCAACATTGTGTTTGTGTGTGATTTTTTGAGTTTTTGTGTTGTATGGGCACTTGTCCTTTTTTATCTTCTTTATATAATGATGCGCAGCTCTCCTACCTTTTCAATAAACGGTTTTTGTGAGGGTAGTGGATTTGGAATCTTTAGAGTATTCCATTTCATGTTAATTGAATTAGACAAGTACATATACTGTCTTAGTTGGTTCTTGCTCACCTTGACCTTTGACCTCAACATAGATAATAACACTACAACTGTTGTTAACCATCAGCCAGGCGAAGAATCAAACAGACACTGAAAGATATGCTTCTTATGTATGAAGGGGGTGTGATATTATATGTTTCAGACCTGCCTGTTTTCCATTATGCTACTTCTTTTTCTTCCTTCTATTACTTTCCTCCAGATTAAGCAATCAGAACCTGCTTATTATGCCACATAGTCTGCCTTTTCACTTCTGATTACTCGTAGTGGTTCATTGAAAATAAGAAAAGAGTACTTATGCATGATGACAGAGGTAGACAGGTGGGGCTGCGGCCAGGCCTGGACGGCTTCCACCTTGGTCCTGTCCATAGCGACGCCCTTGGCCAAGATCACATGCACTTGGAGTGCTTGGTGTGCACCTGATGTTCGCGCAGAACGTCGAGGATGGCACGGAGATGCTGTAGGTGTTCGGTCCAGTACGCACTATAGATGAGGATGTCGTCGAAGAAGACGAGCACACAGTGACGCAAGAACGGCTTGAGGACGAAGTTCATCAGGGCTTGAAATGTGGACGGCGCATTGGACAACCAAAATGGCATCACCAAGAACTCGAAGTGGCCATGGTGGGAGCAGAACACCGTCTTGGTCACGTCCTGTGGGTGAACACGGACCTGGTGGTACCAGAGCGGAGGTTGAACTTCGTAAAGACGTGTGCGCCATGAAGTTCATCTAGAAGCTCCTCAACCACGGGTATGGGGAATTTATCCTTCACCGTGGCCGTGTTCAGTGCCTTGGAGTCGACGCAGGACCTCCAGGACGCGTCTTTTTTCTTCACCAACAGAATGGGCGCCGAAAACAACGAACTGATGGGGTGGATGATGCTCTTCTGCAGCATGGCCTCGCACTAGGCCTCCAACTCGTCTTTTTGGAGCTGAGGATACCTATTGGGGCGCACGGCCACGGGTTCAGTCACCGGCTTGAGGTGCATGCGATGGTCGCATGGGCGCGCCAGCAGCAGCCCAGACGGAGGGTCGAAGACGTCGGCGTAGGCGTCCAGGAGTTGATCTAGGATGTCCGGTTCGGTACCGCGGGCGGTGTGGATGCGGGCTGCATGGAGGCGGCCTGTCGGTGGTATGTTGGTGCGTGTCGACCTGATGCCCTTCCAGCGGACGCGGCGACCATGGTGAGTGAACGCTATGCAGAGGTCGTCAAAATCCCATAGGATGGAGCTAGGGTGCGCAGCCAGGTGATCCCGAGGACCATGTTGTAGCAGTCATGGGGAATGGTGTAACAATTCATGGTGAAGTATTCCTCTCCGATGCGAAGGGCGACGTCACACGCCAACCCACGGCATGCCACTTGGTCGCTGTTTACCACCACTACGTGGGCACCGCGGCTGTCGTGGAACAGGAGGCGGCACGTCATGCTGTCAAGGCACTGATGAAGTTATGAGTCGAGCTTGAGTCCAGCAGTGCCGTGAACTCGTGCGCGCTGATCTAGACGCGGAATTACATGGTGTCTTCTGTGTGGATCCCTGTGATCGCGGAGAGGAAAATCAGGTGCTCTTCCGGATGAAGCGAGGTGGGAGAGGCGGTCGGCACAGTCTGGCCGTTGTCGTTGTTGTCCAGCTCCTCGACGATTTAGCCCACCGCCTGAAGGAAGAAGAGGCGTGCTCACTTGTGTCCCCGGACGTAGGGTTCATCGCCATTGTAGCAGAGGCCCTGCTTGTGGCGCTCGGCCATCTCGTCTGGAGTCAGCTTCTTGTAGGCGCGCGGTGGCGGCATGGTGCAAGAGGAAGACAGAGACATGGTCGCCGCCTGAGAGTCGGTAGGCAGGTGTCGGAAGTGCCTGTTGGGCACCCACAGTATGCCGGTTCGGCTATGGCGTAGCCGTTAGCGTGAGGAGGTTCGGTGCGTCTCGTACGCGCACGCCAACCGCATGGCGTGCTACTAGTTTTGCGGATCATGGAGCTCGACATCGACGCGGATGTGGTCTAGAAGGCCGCCGCTGAACAACTAGGCTTTCTGCAGTGGCGAGAGGGTGCTCGAGCCGTTGTTGGCACAAGCTCCTGGCCAAGACGGGTGACAAGGCTCACTTTCAAGAACAATGTACCTCTGCTGCGCCGTGCCGGAGAGGTGGTACGAGGCCAGCCAGACTTGATTGGCTGGCTGTGTTTGTTGACCGCGGAAGAACTGTTTGCACTTGTTTAGCCAACCAAGTGGATCGTGCTTGTCGTCGAACGTCGGGAACGAAAGTGTGTGGTATTTGGGTACCATTAGGCCGTCCGGCTCCAGTGGAAAGTTCGGGAGTGGTGGAGGAATCGCTGTTGGTGCCGACGACATAAGCTTGCTCAGCTGCATGATGGACGACAGGGATGGCACCGGCGATGGCGAGTGGGGGAAGCAGATTTGTGTAACGGGCACCCCCTGACTCGGCGACAGCGGTGGCGGCGGCGGTTGTGTGAACGTCGTGATCGATGCGGAGGCCGATGACGCTAGGACGGTTGAGGACCGCACCGGCTATGATGGCATGACCGGCGGCGCTGTGAACAGCTTGGAGATCACCGGCCCCAAGGCGGCTGGAAAGGCCGGGAGGCCCCCATAGCTGGGAAGGTTGTATTGCAGAAACGTCGGTGCGGAGAGTGATGGCCGACCCTCGATCGCCGAAAGTCTGGTGGCAATGTCACCCATTTTTAGGCGCATGTCACCCATCTGGGTCTGAAGACCGTGGATGGCAGCGGTGAAAGCGTTGAGGGCCTCGACCGGGATGGCCGCCATGGGAGGCTAGGGTGGCGGGGTGGGTGGTGTGGTTGGAACGATGGCAGAGGAGGTGGTCACTAGAGGCAAGGAGACATCGGTGGATGGGGTGGGCTCGGTGGTGGCAGCGGGAGGTCTCGAGGAAGCCATGAAGTCTGATATTAGATTGTTATGGCCTAGACTGTGTAGGGCATAGGAGTGGAAGGTGGGAGGTCGAGGCTTGAATCCCCGACGGCGTACAGGCGGGGCCGTGGCCGGCGCCTATGGACGGGGATGACAAGAGGATGACGAGGTACAAGGCTGGGTGCCCAAGGGAGACAGTGTGTCTCAATCCTAGGCTGATCTTCTCCTTAAACAAATGTTCTACCTTAGGCGATTACAAGCATGCAACTAATTTAAGAATAACAAACTCCACGAAATGCTCCTGTGATCTAACCAACTCATACCTGATCTATTGACTCCAACTAACTGATCTTGGAAGCAGGGCGTCGAGCTCGCCCCTTGTGACCACGTACCGCGCGTGGCGTGGCATTCACTCGGCCGCTCTCTAGCCACTGGCGTGTTGCTTCGTATGGTAGGTTCGGCCCCACCATAGCATTAGGTGGTAGTCGTGGTCTATTTCAGGCCAAGGTTTGACACCCTATGGTGGAAGAGAAGGATTAGGCAGAAGAGGGAGAGGACTACTGCATTTCTTGCTTCCCACTGAGTACATCAGCTTGGTTTACAAGGACACCATCCATTACAAGCAAGTACTAATCAGGGGCTAGTTTCCCTTATGAGACCCAATACCTTCCTGGCCTCTTGCTAATCAGCTAGCTACTTGCCTTTCTTGCCTCTTAGCTTTTGACCAAAAAATACAGCAGGGGAGACCCCCACTGTAAGAGTTTTTATTATTTTGATAAAAAGGAAAAACAGTACAAAGAGAGGCTAAAAGAACTAAACCACACTGTCAGCAAGAGGGCAGGAGAAACTGCACTCCACAGAAGCAGAAAGAACTAGGAGAGGGAGTTTAAACAGAAGGGAAAAGCGTGTCTGTTTTTCTTCACAGTCTAAAAGCTTGAAGTTTGGCTTCCTGGGTTTTCCAAGAGATAAAGGAGGGGCGTCTTCTGTCAGAGATGAAGTTATTTCTCTGCTTCCAAATATGCCAGGAGGCAATGACGAAGATCTCATGAAGAAGGGGTTTCGAATCTGTTGCTTTACTTGCATCATCATTTGGTAGAAATCACTTGTGAGGTTCCAATGAATACCCAGGAATCTCCAGCAGGCCTGACTGGAAGAGCAGCTAAAGAACAGGTTGAAAGCTGTCTCTTCAACATTGTTATTGCATAGGACACAATTGTAGTTGTTTCCTTCTAATCTATGTTTTTTTCTTTTGAGAATGTTCCTTATATTTAGCCTATCCATGAGAAGAAGCCAAACAAAAACTCTGGAACATTTAGAGTCCCAAATCCTGATAAAAGGAGCTGGGGGCTGCAGATTTTTGAAATGAAAACTGTAGAACTTTGTTGATGTATAGTGGTGTCAAGCAACCGCAGGGTTAGGACTTGGTATTGAAATCTAGGGTAGTTGAGTCGTGTGTGTTAGCTATGTGCAAGAGTTTTGAGCCTCACTCATATTTGGTCCCCATATGAGTGAGGATCCTGTCGTTAATACAATGAAACACAGCTCTCTTGTCATTCTGTGCTTTTCTGAGTCACTCGCTTATGAAGATGGATGGCGATAGCGAGTCCAAGCACAATCGAAGTCTTGGTAAGGAAAGTCGTCGTGATGTCCCTTGGGTGAAATGCTCACTATCAAAATGGTCAAATACCCCATGCTACCACAGATAAAGGTTCCTTTTGGTGGAGGGATCTTCTGAAACTTTAGTGACATGTTTACAGGAATTTCAAGATGCATAGTTGGAAATGGCTCAACGGTTCTCTTCTGGTCTGATGTTTGAAACAACAACCTTCTCCAATTGAAAATCCCCAGATTATATTCTTATGGAAAAGATAAACACATTTCAGTGGCTAAGTTTCTAGAGAACAACCCAGTGATGGCTCAATTTCATTTACCATTGTCAGAACAAGGCCACCAGGAGTACATGGAACTCCAGGACCTGCTGCGGAATATTCAAGTGCAGGAACATTAAAAGAACACATGGAACTATGTATGGGGAACTAAGTGTTGCAATTTGGTATTTCCTTGATTATTGCCCAAACCCTAGAAGGGTG
>DXKC01109480.1:0-10280 GCA_031170775.1 Cymbopogon citratus
TAAGAATATGGGAGAACAAGGATGCCCTTGGCTGCCCTCGGTTGCATGTTAAATAGGGGTGGAGAAGAGCCCTCCACCGGTGGCACAATTTATAATTGTTTGGTGTACAATAATCCCTTATGTCAAGGATCTCTAATTGACTTGACTATCACCTAGTCTCTACACCACATGTCACGCACACACCTAACACCTGGATGTACCATTGCATGGTCACCACATATCACGCACACACCTAACACCTGGATTAACCATTGCTTTCAACATGCTAATATGCTAACATGCTAAATATGCTATCATCTAACACACACTAATTTTCATGCAGTGTACCAATGCCGCCATAGTAGCCACCAAAAAAATTCTTCAGTTGTTTGAGAAAGCCACCGGCCTCGCTAGCTATCAACAATCACAAAACCACTTTCTTGCCTATTGCAGTGGAGGAGGCTGAGGCCACTGCCCTGGCATCTTCATTCGGCACCTCAACCTCAAACTTCCCTCAAACCTACCTTGGTCTCCCTCTTACCCCCCACAAAATAACCGTTGCTGACTACTTCCCACTCATCTCTTGCAATGACAAATACCTATCTGGGTGGCGTGCTTCCCTCCTGAATCGTGCTGGCCGACTTACCCTTTGCACGTCATGTCTGCATGTCTGCACTTAATGTCCCCAAAACTGTTATCAAAGCCATTGATAAAAGGTGGAGGGCGTTCTTTTGGACAGGCGAGGACAGTTGCCATGGGTCCAAGTACCTTGTCGCCTGGGATATGGTTCAAGCACCAGAACAATGGTGGCCTTGGTGTTAAAGATTTGGAACTTCAGAATAGATGTCTTTCAATGAAATTTATCGACAAGCTATTTACTGGGGGAGACCAGCTAGAAGGATTGGATTCTTTGCTCCGCTTCCACCTTCGACACCCCAGTTACCGGCTCCTCCAGCTTCGTTTGGCGTATCATTACCGATGAGCTTAACACCTGCCGCTCCATCACCTTTGTTAGGGTCAACAGTGGCAGTGCGACCTCCTTTTGGTTCGACCATTGGCTTCCTGCTGGGCCTCTTTGCTCCACCCACGCAGCTCTCTTTTCCCACACTACTATGCCTGACATTTCGGTGCAACATGTTTGACAAAGATTGTGAGAAGCTAAGGGAGGCATAGGGTTCGCAAGCGGGTTAACGAGAAGCTGGGGAAAGTGTGGGAGGCACCAAGATAGAGATAGATAGAGGAGAGAGAGAGAGAGAGAGAGAGAGAGAGAGAGAGAGAGAGAGACGGCGGATCCGATGAGAAACAAGGAGGCAGGGACAAACGGATATGAGAAGCCGAGGTGATTTTTCCACACTGCTCTGTCCATGTCGCTTTGTGTGTTCACATGTAAATGCCGTTGTGGAAAGAATCATGGGGGAGAAAAAGCTAAAAAAATGAGCTGTTTGGGGCTGTCCATTCGCTTCTTTCCACCATAATCGGTCCACACAATCTGTTCCAAGCGCTGCAGAGTCCTCTCTAGATTCTAGGTTATGGTTTCTTCTAAAACCATTTTAGTGGAATGTTTTGTGTATTAACGTTTTCAAATGTGCCATATAGCCATATAGCTCTAGGCAATACCGCAATAGGGTGTGTTTTTTTTTATTGCCTCTCGTCTTGATACAGCTGTAGTATCAGTTCATACACACACGCACGCCCACTCTACACATGCACACCACACACTCCACATGTGTACAAACAGACCTACAACTACACACAGACTGAAGACCGCGTCCTTTTTGATATCACCAGAATCTTCCGACTCCGTAGGCGACGGGCACGTCACAATCCCCTTGTGGCACCACGCGTGAGAGGCAGACGTAGACTGTAAATCTGGGAATAAATCCCGGTGCGGCACCCAAGTTGCATCCACTGGGGATCGAACCTGGGTGGTGGCGCTCACAACCGAGCAGCCTCACCACTGCGCTACGCGCGCATCCGCACCGCAATAGGGTGTTGAAACGGTGAATGGAATAATGGTCTATTAAATGAACTGTTTCGTTTTCAACATTTTATTATAGGCAATATATGGGAGACACAAGTTGATATGGTTTTGTCTGCATAAAACTCATATGATCTATTCGTATCTTGATTAACATCACATCAAATGTACTAGAGAGGTAAAAACGTTTATTTGGCCTCGAAATACGACAATCACAGTATTTCTAGGAGCGAGTAAGTAATTGTGCATTATTAACTCAAAACAGTACTTTGCTTCAAAACACACGCTGTGCACATGGTTTTGGCAGAAAAGCGATCATGTCGGTGCAGCTTCAGACGCTGACGCGTAACTGTCACGGCACAATAATGTAGACAAAGGTATGGGTGGTTTGCTATCTGTTCATTTCACGAGCGTTGTATCCGTGTCATCTCCGTTTCTACCCAGGGCCGGCCTTTCAATTCGCCGCGCGCGTGGGTATAAATGACCAATGCGTGAACACACATACAGATATACAAAAAAGCGTGCGCGTAGCACTGCAGCCAGTGCACTGCGCTACTTCTCTAGCTAGATAGATAGCAGATGGGCTCTCAGTACGACGATGGTAGTAATAATGGTGGTCGCCGGCGGGAGACGAGATGGTGCGCGGTGACCGGCGGCCGGGGATTCATGGCGAGGCACCTGGTGGCGGCCTTGCTCCGCTCCGGCGAGTGGCGCGTCCGGGTCACTGATCTCGCCCCTACTCTTGTCCTCGGCCCCGGAGAGACGGAGGAGATTCTCAGCGATGCCCTCCATGATGGCCGTGCCGTCTATGCCTCGCATGATGTCTGCAACCTAGAGCAGCTTATCAAAGGTGATACATGCATACTCCCTCCATCCTATAACAGTGGACGTTCTACGGTTTAAAAAAGTTTTAGAAATTTTGACATTTTATTCTGAAATAAAAAGTATATCTCATAGAAGTATTAGACAGTTTTTAATAATAAAAAGTGCATGCGTAATTTCGAGTTGAAGATATCTCGAACCTGCTTTTTTTTAGATTACACAGTACAGCGCAGATGCCCAACACGTACGCACACTCACCCCTATGAACACACGTACGCAAACTGTCAACGTCAAAGGTCCAAGGGCCCTTGAACACGGCGTAGATGGCGGAGGAGTGGCGGTAGCTAGGGTTGCCGGCGGCGTGGCCGCGGTAGCGGCAGCGGCTTGGGGCGGCGCACTGGGCTAGGGCAGGCGTGGCGGCGGCACAGGCGCGTGAGGGAGAGGAGAGAGAGAGCCAAGAGCTTGAGAGCTAGGGTTAAGTCTTTTGACTATTCCTTTCTTAATCGATCTAATTACATCTTCCTAGTATTTATAGTCCCGGAAAGACTTGATCCCTAAGCAAACTCTATCTTGACCCTTAAGTAAACTCTAGAAGATCCTTATAAGATTGGATTCTCCTTTCTAATTAAAAAACAATTCTTTCTAAACTTAATTGGACTCGATACGGTAACTAACCCGTGATGACGATGGCGACGATGACGATGGCGGCGGCGGTTGCCTTCTCCCGCGCGTGCAGCCCTAGGGCTTGGCGCGAGGCCCATTTAGCACGGTGGAGGTGACGGCGCCTCCCTTTTGCCCCCCTTATTAGCACATTTGTACTACCACGTGGGTTGGGACCGTGACACAAACCCTATCTCTATGAGCACCTCCGAAGTACTGGGCCGGCAGATTTTGAAGTTCACGAAGTCACCACAGGCGCCTCGCTGTTGACAGGGACGTCGCCTACCACTTAATGCATAGCGCCGGAAAATCCCAGAAAAAGATGTGAGCACCAGGATTTGAACCCTGGTTGGTAGGTTCCACCACAAGGAACCCAACCAGCTGATTTATGATCAGTTCGCAGATATCTCAAACTTGCTAAGTGCTTGGAAGCATGACTGTGCATTTAACTTTCATCCAACCAGTTGAAGTGAGATCGCTTCCTAAATAAAATTGAAATACTCGCCGTGCATCCTTGCAGGTACAGCGGTAAAACGCCATTCCCTCGACTGTCCAGAGAAGTTTACTTACATAGTTACATTGTCTCGGTCAGCCATAGATGTTTACAACATCCTTCCTTCTCGAGACGGTCCTTCTTCGCATGTCCCCAATCTCTGCACTTGAATCATTATATCGCACCGTCTTCTTCTTATTGCCCTTGATCTCCACCTTCATCTTGTTAGGCTCATCACTGACCAGCAAACCTTCAGTTCGAGGTGCCTCTCCAATATATTGTTTAATTTTTTTCTCCTCTTTTCCCGAGTAAGCTAGCAATGTTGTAGTAATATCCTCGATCTTATTTATTGTGTCATATGTCGTCAGTGTAGTGATCAGATGTTCTTAGAATGGTGTGGTAAAGAGAATAAAAAAATTATTGCCTTATATTCACCATCAATTTTCACCTATATATCTATGACTTGGATCAACCACCATTTGATTGAAAATGTTTAATTAAGTTACACCTATATATCTATGACTTGAAATGTTTAAAAAATTATTTGACCATTCGTTTTAAGTATAACGTGTGAAGGGCACCACATTTGAATCCGTTACAAGGATCCCTTCACACGTTTGCTTAAAAAGAATTTGTTACACTTTTTGAATAAAACGAACGGCCAAACAAAGATTATGCCGGGTGCCCTTCACATGTCTGCCCCTGTTCACTTGCTCTACCAGCGCTGATCAGCCAACCATTCAACGGTACTTTTCTCTCACAATAAATCAGCACCAGCCAGCAGAACCGCTCCAGCGAACAGGGCGGTTAGCAATTTGAATTTGTGCTCTATTTTTTTTTGTTTCACATACACCCTTCTAGCTGCTGCCCTCCCCTGCACACCGCAGCACGCCTGGTCACACATTGCATTAGCACAAGGACGACCGCGCAGCGCAGCCTTACTCCTCAGTCCTCACTCAGTAACTCACACCACGTCAAACCTTCCCGCTCCATCACCTAGCTTATAGCCTCCTTCCCTCTTTTTTTTTTTTGCGATAACTAGCCTCCTTCGAGGCCTCTTGATCATCTTGGTCACACAGCTCCGTCGAACATGCTTGGATTGCCTGCTCACATGCATGCAACTGTCAGGAGCCATAAGGGGAAGAAGAAGACGTGCCGGTCAAGCAACAGTGTGCAAGGATTAGTGGGGTAAGCCGGGTTCAAGTCGTTGGGCTGGCTTTAGCTAATTGTGGGCCGGTGGCCGTTGTGTTGCGTCGTGGGCCTCTGTGCCTGGGGTATAAATACCCGTTGTAACCATCATACTCTGCCATCGAAGAACAGAAACCCGAAACCGCCTCCCGGCGTTCGTCTGAATTCCCAATTCCCCATTCTATTCTTGCTAATCTCAATACCTCCGATTTCCCAATCTCAATTCCTCTCCGAGCCCTAGTGCTCAGTTGTCGGTTACATAACAGCAACCTTGCTGCAACTATGGCGCCATCCATGCTGCATGCCATCTCCAGGACATGCTCACCGTGCAGTATGCGCTGATCAACCTGCACATGCAGGTCGTCCGCATGTGCATGAAACGTGCTACACCGCATACCATGGGCCATGGCATGCAATCCGCATCGTCGACACCGACACACCCTTTATTTGTTCATTGTCTCATGATGCCAGGCCTTGTGAAGCGCGGTCGGTCGCAGCATCACGTACCATTGTGGTGCTCGATATCCCCCCCCAACAAAAGCTATTTTTTTTCTTTTAAGTTCACTTACGGTCTCAAATATAAATTACAGTTTTAGTTGAAATGGATACAACAGGATTGCATGAACAACTTGATTACAAGCTAACTTTGAGTTGGAGCGGTAAACAAGAATTGTGTGAGGTTTGAGGGTTATGAGTAAAAATGAATTTTTAGCGGCGGCTTGATTTCAACCAAACTCTAGAAATATGTTTCTAGAGGTGGTTGGATAGATGTCTCTATAAATCTTTGATTTCTTAAGACACACACTGGTTTAAGTTTGACTAAATTTATAGTAAATAGTATTAGCATTTATGTCTCAAAAAAATTATTATAAAAATATATTTTGTATCATAAATGCTACTACTTTTTATATAACTTACTCGAAGTTGAAACCGATTGGCTCTTCGAAAAGAGATAATTGACCGGCAAACAACACAACTACAAGATCCCCATTATTTCTATGTGTTCTCTGATATGAAACACTATTGCATTTGCTTAAGCTCTCTTAATATATAATTGTTTTTTTTATATATCCAGCCTTCAAAGGGGTAGAGGTTGTTTTCCATACAGCCGCTGCAGATCCTGGCAAGAACAACTTGCAACTTCACTACAAGGTTAACGTGGAGGGTGAGTATTAGAAGAATTTATTATCCTATCGTGACCGGTAGGACACTATGCATGCCATCACACTAAATGAGAAATTAAAGCTAATTGCATACCTACGAATACTACCAATATATATAGTCCTTGCTCTAATATGCGGTGGTACTCTGTTGGGTCCAAAGCATATTATTGTGTTTCGCAAAGTTTGTTTTTATTACTCTTTTTTCTTGTTGGAGGTTTTGTCCTTTCTAAAAGTTACATATATAGGTTTCCTTCTTCTTGTAAATATGTTTTGTTTAGTTAAAATTCATCCATCATTATGATATACAGTATCTATCTATCTATCTGTATCTATACTATAAAAGAGCGAAGGAATTGGGGGTCACCGGCAACAGATCTTCACCGTCGGATCAGACTAGATTGTCCCTCCAACAGTTATACAGGAGGGACGTCCTTACCTTACGGTGTTTCCCTTTGCCGCGGCATGCAGGCATCGTGTGCGACTCCGCGTGAAGCACATCCTGTGTTTCGCTTCTCTGCGTTGTGAACCGACACGTCGCTCCTATCCCGCCGCGATGCTTTCTCGTTTCTTACCCCTCCCGATGCGTGACGCTGCCCACAACTTCCCATAACCGGCGGGAGTCGATGCAGGGAGATTGCTCGGGCCGAGGAACAGGACGCAGAGCGTGAAGCGAACGGCGGCGCGCATGGCCACAAAGGGGTTCAGCGAGGCCAGTGCCGGCGCCCACGCTCCGCTTGCTTCGCGGCCGGCCAACACAGCGAATCGCGGCAGCGCGCGTTCTGCCGGCGTCTTGAGGCCTTTGCCTTCGCCCAGATAGGCCTACGTTACGACGCGTGATCGACGAAGCCACGGCCGCTGATCGAACGCGGTTGGCAAGATGCGATGGCAATGTGCCGGGGAACACGTGACCGCCATGGAAACCGATGCCAAGACCTTGGGACGAACGGGCCTCTGTCCGCTGACTGCCGGTCAGGCCACTTGGTTGCTACGTGTGGCGAAGGGCCGGGCCTCGATCGACGTCTACTCCGTTCCGTCTCCGCCGCAATGAACCGCCTTGCCCTCGACATAGACCCGTCATCGCCATGCCATGCATCGCACAGGGGCAGGACCATGGCATCGATGCACCTCGAGGTCCAGCATCCCGGCCAGCGGTCGCCGGCTGGCCGCCCCGGCGCCCTGGCGCTGAACTCCTTCTGAGCGAGAATGGCGCCGATGTGGTCTTCCATGTTGGTGGCCTGACGTTCGCAGCACACCGGTCTGTACTCGACCCAATTTCCTCCTTCATTATCTTTTGTGTGTTACAAGCTAATAGAACTTGTATATTTCAACTAACCCATGGCGCTTGGCGAATTAGCCTCTGCAAAATCCTATCGTCATGGCCCGCAGCCACCGACCATCTGCCAGCAGGTCAGCGATGAAACCAATTCCTCCATTGGCCGATCTGCAGGCTCTCCAAGGTACCATATGTTTTTACAAAACTGAAATCCAAGATACAATATGGATTATCAAATTAAGAAATTACACATCACAGAACATGATCGCAGTTCATCCATTGCCCCCTTGTATGATTTCAGATTTCATTTTATATAATCATTTGCTTACTATTTTATATTCTTATTAGTATTGTATTATTATCATTTAATTCCATGTATTTACTTAATTTCCTACATATTTTAGGTGTTCCAAAATGTTGCCTATAAAGAAGGATTTTTTTTATTGAAAGAGATACTTTGGGAAACATTAGTTCTTATGTTGTTTTCATTGATTTTGTATCAATAAATGCTAAAATAGTTTTTCCAACAGGCCCTGTTGAAGCATTATTTAATTGAGGTAATAGTAGTATTATTGTTCTTATCTTTCATATGATTTGAACGAGGGAGTACCTTGTTTCATTAGCATGCTCTACTAAGGATGCTTGTATATGAATGTAGTTCTGAACCTGAAATGTATTCCTAAATTTAATTATCAAACTCTCTTTACAGTTTCAACCTCCAAAACGGCTAGCAGCATCGCAAAAGTGTAGGAACCAGTACTACTTGGGGTGAACGAACTATTTCAATTTCCATTGTCACTGAATTTTGAACTGATAACATGACATTTTATTGCTAAAGAAATAAAACTAATATGCATCCTTTTCTACAGATGAATGAAATAACATTAATATGCATCTTTTTCTACAGATGATCCGCAAGTTTTGGCCCAAGTGTACAAGTTTGTCAGTGACATATTGTAACCGAACAAGCCAATTCCAGTTGAAGGCTATTAGGAGAAACTGAATATCACTGCCATGATGCTGTGTCCTCGGTGCAACTTTTTTTCCTCATCTGGTGATTCACATGGTTATTGGTTATTCTCTCTTACTAAGATTAAATTAGAGTTATTCTTGTAGATAATTTTGAAGCTAATTTGTCTAAGCAATAACATACCTTGCCCTTTATTTGAGAAGTACTTGGACTGTAAATTACTATTGAAACCGAGGTTTGTACAGGTAAGCTGATGCCAACTTATGTGTATTTTAGAGAAGCCTCTGCCAGTAGTAATAAATTAGCACAATGCATGTTGTGGTTATTATCAGATTGTCAAACCAAGATTCGTGGAGACTGATTCAATAGAAGATTGGACAGAAGAGGTTAAGGTTACTGCTTTACTGCCAATAATGCTTTACTGCCAGTTACTTTACTTCGCAATTTCATGCACATTGTTGCAATAATTGTTTGTTAATTTTTTTTGGTGGAACATTACTTTTCTGTGACTCTGATAACCGTCTGATAACCGAGACTTGGAAGGAGGAAGCTGTAAAGAAGCTGCACGTGCTGGTGGAGATTGGTAGAAGGTGCTTTACTCTATTTCCAACTCCAGTTTCCAATTTTCTTTTTAGCTTATAGATTGGATATAAAGATGCCTAGCGTTTAATGTAAATGTTCTAATGTTACAAAGCAAAGATTGTTAATACTATCATTAGTCCAAGAAAATAACATCTTGGATCTAAAGTGAACCCTGATTTTCTTTCCTTGTTCCTGTTAAATTTTGATCTGTGCTTCATTTTCATTCCTTAACAAACACCAATGTCTCATAGCTAACATCGTGAAAAAAGATGAAAAAACAAGCATTAGTGAGGGTAAAACAGCATACCCTTCTCTTTAGGTATGCACTTCATTTCATCTCTTTTGGTAGCTATAGTAAGTTGGAGTGACTGATTTGCAACAACATAAAAAAGATATTATGCAGCGGTTCAACATTCTTCGTGACACAGATGCTGTGGCCGTGGGGGCTAGCAAAGATGGTTGAACTGTAACAGCATCCGTCCATCTGCCAAGGAATGAGGTTTTTGGGTTTTGGCACTCTTTTATTTTTAACTGTTCACCGTTTTCTCATTTTTTAAGATTTGTGGTAGCAGGAAGCAGCCTCATAAAGATTTAATTAGGGTGATTGTCTGATCTCAATATTTTATTTTATAAAAGAAGAAAACTAAAGAAACTAAATGTCGTAATGTTGGCTAAATGTATATTAACATTAAATTTAATCTTAAATCTTTTTTTAGATTTTAGATTTAGAATTTAGAAAAGCGAGTATATTAATATCTCAGCTTCTGCATCAACTAATGCATATGGTTGCAATATGTTTTACCTTTGTAAAATAAAATGTAGTAGTAATGAACTTAGTACTTCTCCTATTAATTAAAGAAAAAAACTATGTTTAGAAACCTTTTTAATGCACGTGCGTGTCGCACGTGCATTTCCACTAGTATACATATACAACAAAACAATCTGCAATAATAAATACTAGGAGTATACCCCGCGCGTTGCCGCGGGATTATCTTAAAAATAAATCTATTATAATATATAGTATTACTATAGATATTTTGCACATATGTATACATATATTTGAATTTGACTTACATTATTTTATCAAATTTGGTAAAAAAAATAGGTAAGCCAATAGAAGAGAAGCCAATAGAATATTTTATTACATTATAGAGAAGGTGAGTGATTAAATA
>DXKC01109800.1:0-11088 GCA_031170775.1 Cymbopogon citratus
CTTTTTCAATTCAGTTAAAGAAATAGACTGTACAACAGTTACAAGGCCCAAAGTTTTTTTTGTTATATCTTGTTCAGTTGCATGTGACTACTACCCTTACGAGATGGATTGGTCAACTTACATCGCAAACATGAAAATCTTCTAGTTCTAGGAAGATACTACAGAGTCTCCAATTTTCTGTTTTGTTATATGTAATAGAGAAACTTAGCAAAGTTTGGAAGAATTAATTTCGTGGATTGTCTTCTTGTTTGTAATTGCAGTGGAGTCTCCTACCTATTTTTTTTCTTTTTCAATTCAGTTAAAGAAATAGACTGTACAACAGTTACAAGGCCCAAAGTTTTTTTTGTTATATCTTGTTCAGTTGCATGTGGTTACTGTATGTGGCCACTTTTAAATTTCAGTGGAGTTCGGAGGCCGGGTTAGATGATATATTTGGCAGTCTGATTTTATATACGCATGTGGTTACTGTCAGGATCGAGTTCTATAAGAGTTAGAATTGTATCAGGCTTCAGAGTTTGACACAAAGTTGCAGTATCGGATTGGATACTGTTTCAAGTCCGATTATAACGCACCTCGTCTATATATAACTAAACTGATTTCAATTAGCATAATGTAAGTATAAGGCTTTAGTCCTCACCAGCACAACCACAGTGCTAGTAATTTCAAATTCATGGCGTTACGACTTGATCTGCATCACTTTCACATACACAATGACAATGTTACGGAAGTTATTCGGCTGGCTTGCACAATACAAGGATGCACTGTCGGGTCGGCATCTTCTCTTCGATCCCCCGCCCCACAAGTCCATCAGCCTCCAGACTCGGAAGCCATCGTCTTCTCTTCGCCAACAGTCCAAGAACATCGAGACTCGGACGCCATGGATGTCGCGGACACGTCGGCGGGGGCATCTCTACCGATTGATCTCCTCCTAATGATCTTCCTGTGCCTGGATCCCACCGCCGTCGTCTGCTGCGCTAGCGTCTGCAAGCTCTGGCGGCACGCCATCACCGGCAACGCCGTGATCCTCAGGCCTCACCTCGACAGATTCGGTCCCAGCCTGCTGCTCGTATCTGTGTCGCACGCAGGGGCCCTTCCAGTCGGTGCTCCCGTCGAATGGCGGCGGCAAGGAGATTTTGGCCGGCTCATCAATATTGGCCGCTGCCAACTCCTTGATACTGGCGACCATGTCCGCCGCGCTCCCGTCGTTGCTGTGGTCCCGGGACGGGTTCATCCTGCTCAGAGCAAGAAGGGTGAACTGTCTTTGCCTGTGCAACCCCCTGACTAGATACTACACGATTGTCCCCATTGCAGCAGCCAAGCACAACAAGTACTTCTTGCTCACCGGCTCCGGCTCCGGCTCCTCCGTTGATGACCCGCCGGTGCGGATACTCGCCGTGCACAGCAGAGACCGTAGTAGTAATTTCTTTATGGACCAAGAAACGCTGGCATACCAGATCTTATCCCCGTCCGGCGAGAACGCTGGGCTGTGGGGTCCAGAAGCCCAGTTTTGGGGCGATGCGGTGGACGTGTGTCGCCGCCTCTGTGTGCGGATGGATGGCCGGAGCACGGCGATCGGCGGGGACGCCATGTATTGGCTTGCCGGATCTAGACATTGGGTCACATGTGTGTTTGCTCTCGACGTCTGCACTGGGCGGACATGGACCACGGAGCTGCCAATGCAATGCCATTTCCCCACTCCTGATCTCCGCTCCACGTTCGTCCTTGCAATGTCCGGCGACGGCCGGCTGTCCATATTGCAGTCGCTTCAGGGGCTTTGTATCAAGGTGTGGGTGCTGGCCGGTGACGCCCGGTGGACTTTGCGGCGGACGATAGCAATGGACATGTACAATCTGGTGGGGAGAAGATGCTGGAGCAGCGACATCCCACGGTTGAGTGCCTTCTGCCCAAGAAGCAGCTGTGTGGTCGCCTTATGGTCATACCAGGAGCTCCTCATCGACATCGAGGGCGACGGTTTGCATCAACGCGTCTGGCGCATTGGATAATGGCAGGGACATGACTGTTGGCCATACGAGATGGATAGCTCATCAACATACATCTCAAAGATGAAGCACTTTTAAGGCAAGTGAAAAGTGTGAGGACCAGGCACATCGGCTCCGGCTCCAGCTCCAGGGACGCCCAGTGGACTTTGCAGCAGACGATATCAATCGATGTGTACAAGTACAATCTACAGCCATATTGCTTGACCAGCAACTTCCCACGGTCCATCTATCTGATGGCCTTGACCAGCAGACGATATTGCTTGACCAGCAACTCCACCCATGAATCTTACATTTATATTGTTGATGAGTTGTGTAAAGGTCTGTATATATGGGTAATATTCAAAGTTACCACCGGAGCTCGTCGGCCTCTGCTTGAATTGCCTCGCGCAGGACCACATGGCCGCCCAGTGTCGCTCCCTACCTCGCTGCCTCCGCTGCCGGGACACCAGCCATCGGGTCAGCGTGTGCAAGTTGCGTGCTTCTACGGATAGACTAACGCGGCCCAGCTTGGTGCGGGTGTGCCACGCCGCGCCAGCCAAGACGACGACACCTTCGCTGCCTCAGCACTTCCTCAACACGAGGCATCTGACGAGGTCAACGGTAGCATGCGGTGACCCACAGCCCTCTCGGCACCCGGCACATGGTGGCTCGAGTGGAGCCATGCAGGGGACCGTGGGGGGGCACCGGAAGCATCCGTCGTGGTCGTCGGCGCCGCCGGAACAAGCTAACGAGGAAGATCAGCACCGCCGTGACCTTGGACTTCACCGACGGCTACCTCTATTGACCCACTTCCGGTAGCGTTGTGTGAAGACGTTGGGCCTCCCGTTTGGGTTGACCCAATGCTCAACAAGCTCGCCGCCTCGCTTCTTGTGGGTTGGTCTCCTGGTGCTCTTGTGTTACGCTCGCCTACTCCGACAGTTGCCTCTCTGGAGGCCAAGGCGGCATTGGCGGTCATGCGTTCGCCACCAAGGGGGGTTGAGCTTAGCTTCGCAGATGCTGATGACGTGTTGGGTGTGGATGGGGGGGAGCGCTCACTTGGGGGAGTCCACCCCTCGGATGGTCTCCCAACCGTTGATGACCGCCCTGCGGGGGTTGAGGCTTCTACCACCAGGCTTTCTGGTGTTATGGAGCTTGATAGCTCATCTGCCGAGCCTACTGCTGCCAGTGTTGCTGCTTCCGTTCCTATGGTCCAGGAAGAGCTGGAGGCCTTGGTTTGCTTGCCGATGCAGACACAACTTGTCAAGAGGCCTTGACCGTGGTGCTCGAGGACACCGGTCTCCATCCACTCGCTAAGGCCTAGTGGCCGCATCGCCGCTAGGCTGCGAGTGGAGAACGCCACCAGGCAGGCCCAGAACGTGCTGTTGAATAAGCTAGGCATTGTCGTCGAGGGAGGCACTCCCGACTCGGAGGTCAAAAGCAAGTTCCAGGCCGTCTTCCATAATATGTCGGAGAGGAAGAAGTCCTACCTGGAGATTGTCTTGAACAACAACTTCGATGTCACCGCCTTGGATCTTGACTTGCATGGGTTGTCTGGCGATGAGACGTAGGCTTCAGTGCTGTAGTTTTTTTATGTCGCAATTTGTTCGTTATGTAATCACAATCTCATGTTTTTTAGGAGTCGATGGACTTGGTAACTCTTGGGTTACCATTCCTTCGAGTGTTGTAACCAAAGTCTTTCCTCTTAATGCAATACTCACCATCGGCGTGTTCTAGAAAAAAAAAAGTTAGTGTCATGATTATGATATTGTGGCGCTAGTTGTCATATCGCGTTATTCTGAGTTAAAATAAGAAGGATTTATACAAAACAAAATATGTGACCCAAACGAGATCTCCACACAAGATTACTTTAGTTCAGAGTTTCATGCACGTTCCAATTCCGTATCTGGGATGGCATGTCTATATGTAACGAAGGGCGTGTTTGGGACTGCTCCACTCCACGTTTTTCAGCTCTGCTCCACGTTTTTTTGCCAAACAGTTTTAGCTCCACGCACACAGCTCTAGAAAAAATGCTGGAGTTGTGAGAGCACCTAAATAGGTGCTCCACAAAAACCTGAAGTTTATGGAGCTGCTCTACGGTGGAGTTTGTGGAGCAGAGTTTGTGAAGCAGTCCCAAACACGCCCTAAATCGATTCCAACAGACTAATAGGACAGACAATATCTATGTCATATACGCCAATCAGGTTACGCAAGTTATTCGGCTGCCTTGCACAACACAATCCAAAGCATGCACCGTCATCGATCGCCGGCGCCACAAGTCCAAGAAACACGGGACTCGCACGCCGTCGATATCGTGGACACTTGGTCGGCAACCCTACCAATTGATCTCATCCTAGAGATCTTTGTCCGCCTGGAACCCGCAGCCGTCATCCGCTGTGCCGGCGTCTGCAAGCCGTGGCGGCGGGCCATCATCGGCAATGCCTCCATCCTCGGGGCTCACCTCGACCACTTGTTCGGCCCCAGCCTGCTGCTAGGCATCTTCCAGTACGACAGAACGGCATCGTGCCTGTGGTGCATGCCAGGGCCGTTCCAGTCCGTGCTCCCCTCAAACGGCGGCCGCCCGGCGAACAGCGGCTGCGGCCGCACCGTGACTCTGGCCAACAACTTGATACCAGCCGCTGCGTCCGCCGCACTCTCAACGCTGCTGTGGCTCATGGACGGATTCATCTTGCTCGCAGGAAGAAGCGGCGACAGTCTTTGCCTGTGCAACCCCATGACCGGACACTGCTTGATTTTCCCCGCCTCACCAGCCAGGCACAACACGTACATCTTGCTCACCAGCGATGAGGACGACAACAACCCGGCCCCGGCAGGACGGATACTCGCTGTGCACAGAAAGAGAGATATTACTATCTTTGATGCTGATGAAGAAACGCTGGCGTACCAGCTCATGTCCACATCAGGACATATGTCTGGAATGTGGGGGGCAGTAGTCCAATGTTCCGGCGATGAGCTGCAGGCAGGTGGTCTGCGCGTGTCGATGGATCCCCAGAGCACGGCGGTCGGGCGAGACTGCGTGTATTGGCTTGCCGGGCCTGGGACTGCAATCACATGTGTGCTCGGCCTAGACGTACGCACTGGCCGGACATGGACGACGGAGCTGCCAGTGCAATGCCATAGTACAATAACTGAACCCATCACACACATCCTGTCAATGTCCAGCAACGGCCAGCTGTTGTTGATAGAGTCGCTTTGGGGCCTCATTATCCAGGTGTGGGTGCTGTGCAGAGACCAATGGACTTGCCAGTGGACGATACAAATGGACGCGCAGACTCTGCTCTCACATTGCCCTCCACGGAGGAGCCACTGTTGTCGGACATGCGCCATGCCATCGGCGATGTATCTGACTGCATTCTGCCCAAGGAGCAGGTGCGTGATCATCATATGGTCAGACCAAGAGTTCCTTGTCGACATCGACGAGAGCAGCAGTTCGCATCCACGTGTCAGGCACATGAGCTCCCGGAATGGATATTACTGTTGGCCATATGAGATGGATAGCTCATCAACTTACATCTCAAAGATGAAGAACTATTAAGGCCTAATTATTTGGTATAGTTTTGCGGTTCTAGCCTCACTGTAATATTGAACCATAGTAATAGTGTCTGCCTAATGTATACGAGATATTTTTCTGTGGCTTCACTAAATATTGCTACTTTTTGGTCGCTGTGGTGCGGAAGAGTATGGTGATGTGGTGTAGGATTGGGGCAAGGGCGACAAGATGGCCATAGTGACGACGCAGATTGGGCTAGCGGATGGTAGCACGGTGAGTGAAGCACACACAATGGGCGAATGGAGCGCAGGGATATATTTCAAAGAGATGGGGACACTTAGAGAGCAATTAGGCCTGTATGGCTGATAGCTCGCCCCAGTCTACATCGCCGATGTGGCCATCTCGTCGCGCTTGCCCCAATCCCCACCTGACTGAAGCATTACCGACAACTAGTGTAGTGCTTATGCTAACACTACGGGTACATTTCAGAGAGGCACATGACAATTGATCTTGTGGTTATCCAGACAGAGCGTTGAGAAACAAACATCATTATGTCATGCTAGGCGGCTGGCCTGGCCCTGCGGTTCTCAGATGGGAGCGTGAGTCATAGGACGGGAGGGGAGATGGGACAGGAGAGAACGATGTTTATTGTCTTCAGTAAAACAAACAGACTTTAGGACCGAAATGTGGCCGCTGAGCATGGCCATGGGGGAATCACTACTGGAGACGGGTTCAGGGAAAAAATCTCGATCAAGAAATTCCGTAATTTCCGAGATATCCCATTTACTGGTAGGGTCGAAAATTCTTCATTTATCGCCTGAAATTTTCATAATTTTAAAATTTTCTCATCCAAATAGACGTCAAAGCCCACCAAATACTATGAACTTATTCCAATCTTAATTTTCTCTCCTATTCTCTTCTAGGTTCAAGTTGCCACCACCGCAACACACTCGCACACTCCAGCCGTGCCGCTGACAACCTCATGGAAAAGGCAATTGATGATATGTGTTTCATTTAAATTTTTTGTTAAATGGTTTAGACATGATCTATGTGCTTTCCTGAATAAATGAGTTAATTTTTTATCTAAATTTTGTCCGAAATTTTATTTGCATCGTCGATAAATTTTTGGTATATCCGGTATTCCCGTTTATCAGTGACCACCTAGATTTAAAAATATCGGTAGAGAAAACCCTGGACGAGTTGTAAGCTTGCACAAACGATGTCTTGGTTGTAAGCATCCTATGTCACAATTTGCCCAAAACCTTTTCAAATTTGTATCACTGCCTCCACATTCATGACATCTAGACAAGTTTTGTGATTTTGCGACTTCGTTTGATGTTTATAGAATTTAAAAAGAATTCGCCAGCAAGTAAGTGGTCATGTTTCGTGAACATGATGTTCAAAATTTCGGGTCTGTCCATGGATATGGCGTCACATTAATTAAACTATATAAAATGAATATAATTTTTTGAATCACTCAATTCCATTATTCGATGCACATGCAGTTCAACTTTACGTTTTTCGAAAAAAAATCAAGTAAATGAAATCAAGTCGACAAATATAGCAAACAAATTGAGAAATGTGCTAAATTTGAACATGTGGTTCGGGGAACTGTAGCAAGACAACAGTAAAAAGTTTGGAGGCAAAAAAAAAAAATACAACATAATTTAACAATAAAAAAAAACGCGACCGGAGGGGGGAGACGCCCCAACCGTATTTTATTAAGAAGAATGTGATTCTTCCCGATCGCGGAGCCTGAACCTTGGCAACGCCAGCGAGGGGATTTTTATTACCCTCAGCCTGAAATTCAGGCCCATGGGGATTCGAACTCAGGACCTAAGGGGTGCCGCTAGAGTGCTATGCTAGCTGGGGTAACCAGTTGAACCCGACATCCTTTGGCGACAACAGAATCTAACACTAGTCAAAGAGTCATCTTTGCCGAGTGCTAACGTCTAAAACTCAGCAGAGGTAACGCCAGGTTATGTCCGTTCATGTTTATGTAACAACAGTTCTAAAAAATAGTATATGCAACAACCGGCTGTCTACTTGCCTGTGTCAATGGAACTAGGCCACAGGGTGCCGCTGTTTGATTGCCAACATTCTACCATGTAGTTGTGCTTTCTACCATGTAGCCAAACATAACATGTGTATGAGTCAGAAGTAATGATGAGGTAAAAAAAGAACACAGAATAATAAACTTCAGAGTTTCACTTACATAATCCAATTCCGTATCGGACACTGGACGTCTTCTATATATATATTTGTAACAAATATAACTGATCGATTGGATCTGCATAGGACAGACCATATCTAGGTCACATACACACAATAATGTTACGGAAGTTATCCGGCTGGCTTTCACAATCCAAGCATGAATCGTCGTCGTCTTCCCTTCGATCGCCGGAACCACAAGTCCAAGAACCTCGAGACTCCGACGCCGTAGATGTCCTAGATACGTGTGCGGCGTTGCTGCCGACTGATCTCATCCTAGCGATCCTCCTCCGCCTGGATGCCGCCGATGTCATCCACTGCGCCGGCGTCTGCAAGCTGTGGCGGCGCGCCATCATCGGCAACGCCTCAATCCTCGGGCCTCACGTCGAACGCTTCCTCGGCCCTAGCCTGCTGTTCGGCGTCTTCCACTACAACAGAACTGCAGCGTACCTGCAGTGCACGCCGGGGCCGTCCCAGTGCACGCTCCCATCGAATGGCGGCGGCGGCGGTGATGAGACTCCGGTCAACTGCTTGATACCGGCAGCAGCGTACGCCGCGCTTCCAAGGCTGCTGTAGTCCAGCGACGGGTTCATCCTGCTCACAGCAAGAACTGTCGGCTGTCTTTGCCTTTGCAGCCCCATGACCGGATACTGCACCATTATCCCCGCCGCAGAAGCGAAATACTGCAAGTACATCTTGCTCACCGCAGGTTCCTCCTCCTCCTCCTCCTCCGATGAAGATCCGGCAGTGCGGATACTTGCCGTGCACAGAAGGAGAGAAATTAGTATTATGTTTCTGCACGAAGAAAAGCTTGTGTACCAGCTCTTCTCCACATCCGGCGACAGGGCATGGGCGTGGGGCACTGTAGTCCAGTGTTCCAGCGATCACCTGGAGCAGGGTCGTCGTCTCTGCATCCGTATGGATCGCCGGAGCACGGCGGTTGGCCTGGACGCGGTGTACTGGCTTGCGGCCGGGCCTAGCCTTGAGATCACAAGCGTATTCACCCTTGACATTAGCACAAGCCAGACTTGGACTATGGAGCTGCCAAGGCAATGTCGTCTTCCCATCCTAGGGATGTCCGGTGACGGCTGGCTGTTCTTGGTACAGTCACAAGCGTATTCATCCTCTATCCATCTGTGGGTGCAGTCCGGCGATGCTCAGTGGACTCTGCAGCGTACCATATCAATCGACGCGTGCAATTTGCCGCCACGGAGCAGTGACATCTCTCGGATGATCTATCTGAGCACCTTCTGCCCACGGAGCAGGTGTGTTGTCGCCTTGTGGTCAGACCAGGAGCTCCTCATCGACATCGACAGCAGTGGTACTAGTCAATGAATCAGGCGAATTGGCAAGCGTAAGGGATATCACTGTCGATGTTGCCCATATGAGATTGATGCGTCAACTTACATTTCAAAGATGAAGCGCTTTTAAGGCAAAGCTATGCACTCTGTTTTGGTTTAATGATTGAGCCCTGCTATACCCTATAGTAATACTGTAATAATAGTGTGTTAGCAAAATGTATAGGGGATTACTAAATCTGAATATAGATGGGTTTCTGTTTTTTCTCATTAACTGTTGGGGATTGAGAAAAAGACATACCGCCGGGCTATTGACGCGATTGCATGGTTTGGTTCAAAGAATCATCTCAAGTGGCTTATCCAAATTTGATGGTCCATCATTTGGAAGAGGTAGTTCACGACAGTTATGTGCAAGCAAGGAGTGATACTTATTGTGATTGTGATTACCGGCCCATTCTTCTAAAAACAAGCAATAGTCTAAGAATTCATATGTTGCAGTGCTACACTACTACTCAAATTTTCCATGACGGGCGGTTAACCGCAGTGGGCAAACGCATGGTTTATACTATTAACTTTAGCAGTCCGCAAATCGTGGCCAGACCGCAGTGTGGTTACTACTATTACTGTAGCAGTAAGTTTATGTTGCCCACTGCGGTAAACAATTTCAGAAAAATAAAAAAAGTCCTCTAAGCCTGGTGGCCCACTACTGGCCGAACCGCCGGGCCTTGTCATTGTCGCCGAGCTGCTCCGTCTCCCCGTGCCGCACCACCGCTGGCCGTTGTCATCGTCGCCACGGATATGAGACACAAGGAGAGGTGAGGGGCCGCCGCCTTGGATCTGAGAGCGGGAGTGATAGAATGAGGGCTTACTGGATCGCTGGACGTTGACGCGGGTTGGGGGGAGGCCATGGACGTGCGCATCGCGCTCGGCTCGGTGTGGACCAGATTGAAAACCCAGCCGCACGCCACTGCAGCGTGCGCCGGCATCCTCGCGCTCCTAGAGCCGCCATCGTGCGCCTCGCATATGGTCACCTCGTGTCGCGACGGCATCACATCAGGTGTGGCCACCGCCGGGAGATAGGAGGTCGCGCCGCCGGGAGACGAGGAGCTTGGCTCGCGCCGCTGGTGGTCACGCTCGCTGCACCCGCCGCGCCGCCATTGCGCCTTCGTCGCCGGATCTAGCCGCGGTGGAGGGGAGGGTGTGAGGGCAAGGGCGGGAGGCGCCAGCGGTATGGGGACTAAGGTACGACGTCCCCTACGGAGGTGGCGTGGAGGGGAAGGGAGGGAGGTGCGTGCTGAGGGGTAGGGAGGGAGGCATGTCCGGAGGGAAAGAAAGGACAGGAGAGAGTGTGACTACTGACCAGGGAACCCTAACTTCGTGTTATATATGTGGCCAGTAGTTTGGCTGTCGCCATTGGTCTGTTGGGCTCGGCCATTTACCATGGCGGGCTTGTAACATGCCTGCTGTTGTAAATTGATTTACCACAGAGGGCATCTTAAGAGATGTTTACCACAGCAGACACCTTAAGATGTCCGCCACGGTAAATAAATAGTGCCCGCTGCGGTAAATCATGGGGATTTACCGCAGCGGGCAAAACAATAGTCCGCCGCAATGGGGAAAAGGGCAACGCTGTGCAAAGTCATTTCTATAGTAGTGCTACCTAATCACTCAAGGCAAGGAAATACAAAGCATGACATCAAGGTCGTTCAATGTGTCTGCTAGCTAACGGAACAGGTGTACTAAGATTTACTAGTATATTGCCCGTGCTAACGCTACGGCGATATTTTAAGGATGCACATGAAAACAAACAATGTTGATTTTATAAAAAAAAATTGTTGACTCGATGATGGCTAAGAGAAAAACTTATACATACACATTAATCCAAAAGTTAAGCTTGGCACTGTTGATGAAATTTGAGATTTAAGCTTGGATTAATGTGTATGTATAAGTTTTGGATACATACACATTAATCCAAAAGTTAATCCAAACAGTTTGAATACATACACATTAAGCTTGTCACCAGTCGTTGGACGACATCTCCCCAGCGTTTTCAACTTGGCCTCGATCGCCTCAGATCCACCACCAAAAGGAA
>DXKC01110991.1:0-10048 GCA_031170775.1 Cymbopogon citratus
CTTGTGATCTCATCCATCACCAAAGCAAATAGATAAGGGCTCAACGCTGACCCCTGATGTAGTCCTATTTTAATCAGAAAATCACTAGTGTCGCTATCACATGTTTGGACACACGTCACTATATCCCTGTACATATCCTTGATGAGGGTCACACACTTAACCGGTTGAAACAATTGCCTAAATAATTCACTCTAGTGCAAGTGGGGATTGTTGGTGATGTGCACAAGAGGCAATCATACCCATTATGGATTGATCCATAAGTGGGTTAAAACATGATATTTTTTTGAGATTACAAGAATTGGACCGACAAATCTTCAAGTTCACGAAGTCACCATAGGTGCCTCACTGTTGACGGGGACGACGTCTACCACTTAATGCGTAGCGCCGGTAAATCCCGAAAAAATCCCAAAAAAAGGTACGAGCACCAGGATTTGAACTCTGGTGGGTAGGCTCCACCACAAGGAACCCAATCAGCTGATCTATGATCTGTTCGCATACCATACCTCTTGTTGATGTATAAATGTACCAATACTGCATGGAGAAGAGAGAACTTGGTCCTTCCAAGCCTAAGCCCCACCTCTCCCTCGCTCTCAACTAACATATCATGCGTTAGCACATCGACGCTTAGATACTATGGAGATACTATTGTTGTTTGCTGCAATGTTGATCAGTGATGAACACAAGGCACGTAGAAGTGTTGCTTCTACCAGTGCATGAGCACATACACCTACTTCCACTACATCTCTACGTGCACGATGTTGAATGAGACTAATGCAATTGTTTTCCCACTGCAATGCATGTGTAGTGCTAATGATCTGTGATCCTCTACTCGCATGTTATCTTGGTTGAATGTGTTAGATCTACTAGCGTAGTACCGTACTTGTCTCACTACATTTGGATCACGTAAATAATTCATAATAGAAATCCACCAATAACCTAAATTGCCCCAAGCTCATTAGAATAAAATTTGGTCATGATTTGGTTCATTTTTTTGTCCTCTTGTATCAACTTTTCTTTGATTTAACAATTTGGTCCATCAACATCATAGCCTCATGCTTATTGAGACAAATTGCTAGCCTTATTGTTTTCATACCATGAAATATGCCAAATTTGGAATTAGAAAAAATGAGCAATGATGTCAAGGCATTTATCAAGATATGTTTTCAACACATCAAAGGTCAAATCATATCCAATCAACACATATGTTTGTTTTTCGATCCTTCCAGTGAGGATTGGTGATGCATAATCATACATTATAATTATTGCAAGAAATTGCTAGGTTTGAGCGCTTGTTTAGATATTAATTAGCCTCCCAATAATGACACCTACTTCCACTACATATCTAGGGTTTAGCATGAATTTTGCTCTGGCGTCGGTAAAAAGGGCCTAAATGTCCAAATGAATTCAACAAGCACTATAACTCCGAGATGGAAAAACACCATTTGGTCACCTACATACCATGTTAAGTAATTAGTGCGCTGAAATAGCTCAAGATGAGATGGGGTAAAATATTTAGGAAATGACTAATATTTCAACACAACTCATGCACATGCACATCTAATTACCTGGCAAGAAGAATGCATCTTGTCGTTTTTGTGCCCATGAAAACCTGCATTAACATATTCCTATGACATCAATTGTACACCTTTTGACTTACACCATATAAGAACACAACTAAAATTTCATTCTGCTAGGTAAGGAACAAATCTTAAAAAACCTATGAAAATAGGTATCATACACTCTAAACTTATAAATACCAAATAAATTTTTGTGGGACTACTGAAATTTTTCATTACATTTTATGTAGTAATTAATATTGTAATTTTAGATCCAATATTGAGATATATGGCACATATGTTCTCCTTTTAGACTAAATGTTGAAAGGTAATGTGTGACACTGCAAAATTATGCAAGATAAATAAAACTTCATGTAATCTCCTAAAACAGAAATGGAGCTTTGTTCATACAAAATGCTAGCTGGCAAACTACTTACACAATACCAATTCCTGCTGGGGCAATTGATTTGGAAAAGGACATCAAAGTTGTTGCTAAACCATTTGTAGTTGCTCTTTGATCTTGAAGCTGTTAGTTTATATAACAAAATGATTTAAGTTGCATAGGAAAAGTAAGTTTATTTATGGAAATTAATGTATATGCACATACCACACAATCGTTCTGAAGAATTAAACAACTTGTGAAGATGGTGGCCTACAATGTATGCAACAATGGAAATGTTGACATTATGTTGACCAAAGCATGCATATTTTTCTACTACATCCAAGATATGAAAGTAAGATGTGAACGTAGTCCTGTCTATTTTTAGGCAAGATATCTCATTCCTACTTTTGGCAAAACAAATTTATGTTTTAATAAGGATAGTATAATGGTATGAACATATTTTATGAATAAGAATATGGGTAGTTGTTTTTTCTGAGATTCGAGGTCAGATATTTATACCGTCAGACGCATTGGATATTGATACCCATCCCACATACATATATTTTTGGGAATTCTGATTAGTATATTATTGACAATATGGGCCCTGGGTCCTCTCATATTGGGAAAAGTGAAACAACAATGGGTTGGGCTGGTTTGGCTACTCTCGAGGCTCAGCTGCGTGGAGATATCTCATCTCTACTTGGCAGACAAAGTATAGGTGAGATATACTCACACACATAAATTATATCAATGCCATTTATCTATTTCGACCTACTAGGAAACCTACCTATAAACTAATCAAGACTATATGTAATCCTATGCTGAACTATATGAGGAGGGCTAGGAGGCCCCTAATCATCATTCGAATAGATCCTCAATCCATTACTCGCAACTGCACCCACACAAGCAAAACACCATGATACATTGTATGTAGGGTACCATATGCCTAAACCAAAATAAATATGGTCCAATGTTCTACTCTTACTGTCTACTCTGTGTATGATACATCAATTATTAGTCTAGAGGTAAAACAATGATGACATGTATGGTAAGGATATTATTCAAACTTTTGTTGAATGATGGGTATTTATTGAAAAAATTTCTATCCCATTTTTATCCCTAGTTTTTAGCGCATCAAAACTTCTTTAGTCAGCCGTAGTGGATTTATTCTAGAGAAAATTCTAAGTTCATAGCTATGACACACAATTGTACATATTCTTGTTCAATAAAAGCAATGGTAAAAGCAATTCAATGGTATTAACCCAAATAAAAATTGTTAATGCAAAGAGAAAGAAACCATATGTATGTACAAGCAAAGATCATTCAGTGTTTCAAATCAAGCATGACACATAAGAAACTTGAGGTTTTGAGTGTACTCACAACAAAAATTCCTTTCAAGGCTGATGCAATATTTACTGTTATAAATAACCAATATCCTGATAAATATGTCATAGGTGGATAAATAGAAAGAAGCATGGTACATAAAATCTACAAAGTTGACCACAGTTATAAACTTCATGTGTTTAACTAAACACTAAAATATAATGTAGTGGTGAAATATAATGTAGTGGTGACGGGTACTCACAGCAGCAATACGTGTAGAATAGATTGGTCCACAAGCTCTTAAAATATGAGAATAAATAAATGTTTGGTACAAGAGGATGCAAACACCTATATAAAAAATGAAATCACTTTTTTAAAATACATAGTAATACCATAATTGACTTGACTTAAAAAAATATTTTTCAAGTTATTAACAAAAATATAAAAAATAAAAACAAGGTTTAAATAAATTAAATTTCTTTTTTTGACATGTCAAACAAGTTAAATTTTAATAATTTCATTCGATGGTTTTTATTTCTCATCTAGTTTGTTAAAATTTCATAGTGAGGATCTAGGCTAGTAAACCTTTCTATTATCCTATTCAATGTGGGAATATGGGTCAATAACTATGATAATATGATATGACTAAAGTGAACCATGCATCTAAAGTGAACCTTTAGGGTTTATATTAGTCTAAATAAGAATCCAAAAACCTTTTAAGGAACCTAGATGCATTTTGCTCCTTTTATTAACATTATAACAAATTCATTTGATAATTTTTTTTGCAAAAAAAAAATGTGTACGACTATCTTCTATCCAAACTTTGCTCTAGTTAGATAAGACCACAGTCAACTTGCCACTTGTACAAATATGTATTGGAAACTTAAGATTTTTATGTAACTAGTTTATAAAATGTTCTTACTTTCTATCAACAAATTTAGCTCTAAAGCAATTTTTATAGTGATGAGAAAATACTTGCAAAGAAAATGTACTCTAAGCCTACTTCTTCATCATATGATATGATAATGGAAGCATCATTAACCATTTGGTATGGTTGACCCAAAATTTTGTACCTGTAACTACAAGTACTTGACCAACATCCTCAGATGAAAAACTTAGCCCACCAAACCTTTTGTCACTTTCAGCCCATAGAGAAAATATCTATTAAAAAAGTTGAAACCTTAGTAAATTTTTAGGACTAATTACTATAGAGAAAAAGATAATATGTTATTCCAATATCAAAATCAGAGCTTGAAAATGTACTAAGAAAAGTAGAGAAAACATAAAGACATAGTTTTATTGGTGCATATCTGAATATTAATGAATAGTCATTCAAATAACAAATTTGTATAGTATTGCACTTTCATCAGTTAATTATTACTAATTTTTTAGCTGATTAGAACCCTAGCGCATGAACTTTCATACTCATGTGATATATTATTCGATAATCTATAAGAAAAAAGTGTGATATTTTGTTTCTAGATCGAGTAATCATTGTTGGTGCTTGTTTTGTTATGTGATGAACTCTTATTATTTATCACTTGAACTTTTATTATTATCATGTACTAATATATAAGAGCAAAAAGTCTCACTAAAATTAGAAGAGTAAAAAAATACAAATATAACCATAGGACTTACTCCCTCCATCCCAAAATAAATGTCGTTTTGGGTTTCCGTGCCGCAAGTTTGTCTCGATTTCTAGAAAATACGTGCAATATTTGTATCTCCAAATATTTTTTAAAGAAAACTAGATTTAAATATCTTTTTGATGATACTAATTATGTAACATAAATATTAATATCTTTTAATATATATTTAATCAAAGTGACTTCTTGGGAAGCGAGAATGACACCTATTATGTCAATGTTTATTTGTGTTGGACAATTTTATTAATGTCTATACATATTTGATGCATCTCAGAATTGGTGAGAGATTCTTAGCTTAAAACGGTGAAATTTATTTATTTATTTTTCAAATAGTTCAAACTAACTTTCTAATGATTAAATTTCTTAATGCAATTTTACAAATATTTTTGTTTATCGCTTTTTATAGAAATGGTTTAAATCAAATATTATATCCATACAAATACTTATTAATTTGATCGATAACACGTAAGGTGTCATCCTATCATTTTTTATCGAAATGGTGTAAATCAAATATTGTATTCACATTAATTCTTAGTAATTAGATTGACAACACGTAGGGTGTCAACCTTCATGCCAATCGTATATGTATATATATTATTAGAAAAGATTTAAAAAAATACCTCCGTATATGCTGCATCATCAAAGGAGACAATACAATATAGGATAATAGAAGACATCAGCGACCAATTCTTAAATAAGTTCTTATTTCTGGTTGAACTACTATGTTGCTCAATGGATTCTTCAAAGTCCGCCAAATGTGCAATGTAATATCTATCTTCTTGATCTTCCTTAACATCAAGTTTGTGTTGATGCAATGTTTCCTGAAAATGTTATGCAATAATATATTTTCTAAATAAAATCAAGCTAATGAGTAATATTACTACATAAGTCAACAAGGGCTATAATTAAAAATAACATAAACATATTCATGTTAAGCTCAAATATTATAATAAATGAAGACATAGTGTAACAATATATACATGAATGTTAGTGGTAATGTTTACCTCCATGACAATTTAGAAATTAATTTATAATAAATAATAATGTGTATTGTATGAAATTATGATCTACAACTAACTTTTACAATGCTAAAATGATAAAAGATTAGCGGAATAACTCAACTAAGTTGGTTTTTAGATCAAGTACCCTGAAGATAACATATGGCTAAAAGTTTGACATGTTGAATTAACTAACTCTAGTGCTTTCTCATTACTCTGAAGATAACATATGGCTAACATATGCCATGAATGTTCCAAAAAAATGTTTGGTCCCTCTTGATAAGCATCACTATATCATGCTTTCTCATTTCAGAAGACCAAAATGCCCTTATATATATCCTACCCTACACTGCTCTTATCATTACTAATGTCCAACAAGTCAATAGTATTTGTTCTTTATGGATCTTGAAATTATAATTGAGCCTGTATACCCTCTAGCCACAAAATCTAATTAGTTCATATATATGTTATATCTCACACCCTTCTCTTCTTCGTTAGCCTAGATTTATCTCTATAGTTTGCAATACCCTAGAGGCTAGCTGATAGCACCCTTTCCAATGACCATGGAAATACAATTGGCTATGTGAGTATTGTGATTGTAGGTGATATAGTCAGTCAGCCAGTTGGAGCACTAGGAAAGAGGGTTGAAGTAAAAGGGGAGGAAGAAAAATTAAAACAAACTCTTTTCTACTTTTGTTGATTTCATATATGGATTGGTGGAAATTGGTGTGGCCACATACTATAGTTGAGAATGGATTGTTCTATTTTTGTGGTTGCCTTACTATTTTTACAATGATGTGAAGGCGACAATGTAAATTCCAAGATCAGTGGCCATTTTAAAACTGGACCTCTTTACTAGGACAATAAATTGGTGAATCATAGCTGCAATAGGGATCTGCCAACATTAGTGAAACATAAAGGTGATTTTGTTTATTTACTTGTTTCCTTAATTGTAAATAATTGAACTTGAAACTACCATAGAATAAACTTAGTCGGGTTATTTGGGTAGCAATATTCTCAAGTATCTTGTACTTACTACCCATGGTATCTGGGGATCCTAAACTTTTTCTAAAACATTTTGAGTGTCTTTTGTATTAATCATATACCGATTAGTTACTTAATTGTAAAGTTAATTTTAGAACACCTAGTTATTTTCATGAGCTTGCAAAAAGTAATAAGATTCTATGAAATTGAACATTAATAGTTAAGACAAATAATTTTGTGTAGTGTTCAAAGATAATAACAACAAAGTACTTAGTTATACATACCGGGAGCCATATGCAGCTTATGAGGGTAACAAAGAAAAAGATCGACACACATAAACAAGGTAAAAAATATGGAAACCTAGCAAAAACATTCGAGTAGTCAGTAACCAAAGAAAAAAGTATTAAGTATAATTATGTGCTTGCAACAAACATTACCTCCCAAATATTGACTTGGCATCAAATAACTTTGGATATTTTTCTGTTGGCTATGAAATAAGAACTGAGAGTAAGGTGTATTGAATGGGGTGATATATGAAATAGTATGAAAAATTGAGGATAGGAAATCTGATATTGAATGATAAAACCATTCAATACCTGTGCAAGATATCCACCGATAGCTGGCCCAATGATAAGACCTATTGCCCATGCAGAACTAACCTAATCATACATTAAAGTAGTTGTCACTATATTATGGTTGCATCAAGAACACTGAAAACAAAATATTATATCATTTGAAATTTTACGAGCGATAATCCAATAGCTTGATGCTCAACTCTACAAACTTCAACAGCATATGCCTGTAAAGTCAAAAGCCATATTACCAACTATAATAACATGCTCAATTGCCTCAATATATTAAATCGTTCAATTATCATACTCTTATTGGGCCAAATAAAGAATTTAAAGCACCGAGAAGAAATCGTGTGACAAGAGCCATCCAATAGTGCGTACTTAATCCGAACAAAGTGTTAAACACAAGCCTGAGATAAAAGAAGAGAGAAAATGATCAACAACACAGGGAAAAAATAGGGAAATAAAATGCATTCCCTAACTAATAAATAGCTTAAATTTTATTAGATAAATATAAATAAAGAAAAGAAGTACTAACATAGAGAACATTCCAATAATGATAACCAACTTCCTCCCAAAACGATCTGCTACCATTCCCCAAGCAGTGGAGGTCAAAGTTCGACCAAGCATGTATGAGGCTCCTACAGAAGCAAAAATGTAAATAAATACATAAACTCTAGTTATAGTTTTATAGGTAAAAACTTAATAACTGGAATATTATAGTGTCTCCAAGGTTTTACCGACAAAACCAACATAAAATCCAATGTCTTCTTCTCTTTTGGCAATGTGCATATCTCCTATCTGTTAATGGAAGGGAAATCATAGAATGTGCTAGTCTCATGTATACAACTAAGAAGGATTGGTGATATAATAATAGCCCATATAAATAGCACAAAAGGTAGAGAAGGCCACATTATGCATATATATAGTCCTTGCACAAACGTGCCTGTAAGAGACATATACAGATTGTGTGTACGCATATTATCCCAAGGTTGTTGTTTTTTCTGTTACATTTGCAAGGAATATGGAAAGATTTGGACACATGGTTACCAATACAATTATATAGGGTGGAAACTACATTATCTAGAAACCAAAAGATAATACTATATGCAACAATACTATAGTCTTGCAGATCGAGTTGGATAGCCATACCATGAAATAAATGAACGGAAACAACATTTGCAAGGAATATGGAAAGATTTGGACACATGGTTACCAATACAATTATATAGGGTGGAAACTACATTATCTAGAAACCAAAAGATAATACTATATTCAACAATACTATAGTCTTGCGGATCGAGTTGGATAGCCATACCATGAAATAAATGAACGGAAACAACAATGATATTGGCAAACCTAGAAGCATGGAAAAAGGACATAAAGGAGTTAGAAACCAACATTATACAATACGAAAAATGCATATATAACAAGATACCAATATATATATATGCATAGGGGCACCAAGAACATACAAGAAGAAAAGGAAAAAATTATAAGAATCAAGTATCACAACATGTCATAGTTTAAGGATAATTGTTCATTTGTATATGCAAATGCAACCCAACACTTTATGCCTAAGCTGCCTAATTTTGATGATTAATTATTTACCACACTTTGGGTTGACATGAATAGTATTGCTGATTTTATCAAGTCATGTAGATACAACTTTATTCACATACTTACATCTTGTGAATGATTAGGGAAACAGGGAGATGAGTAGAATTCGATTGCTTGGCTGCAGGGTAGTGAAAGACAAGACGATGTAGTGGAGCTGCTGACAGAAGTTTCAAGGGCGAGCTACAGCTAGGGCGCAAGAGTTTGGCATGTGGGTCATGCATGATGCCCTTAATTATGGGAGGAGCCGTGCTGAAACGGCAAAAGATTTGGACGATAATATTATAGGAAATATATTTGATCTGACGACTCAAATATTACTGATAACGTGACTTCACTGGAGAGAAGCTTTATAACAATAAATGATTTTCCTAGCTTCCTAATTAGACGGGCTCAGAGCTTGTTATTATTGCGGTTTGTGGCATCCTCAAAAGTAATGTGTTGTTATTAAGTTGCAAGCTTTTGTTAAAAAAAATACATGTTCATTTGAGCTCTCTTGTCGGTTGTTGAGGGCGTACAGCTATCGCCAGGCGTGCCGAACACGTTTCTCTGGAGGTTCTCAAGTGATGGTGGATACTCAGCAGCATCTGCTTATGGAGCCATGTTCATTGGTTCAACAACGCCTTTGGGAGCCAAGCTGATTTGGAAGACCGCTGTGCCGCCACGTGTTCGCTTTTTCTTCTGGCTGGTGCTCCATGGGCGCTGTTGGACGGCAAGCAGGCGGCGCAGACACGGGCTATAGGACACGGACGACTGCGTGCTTTGTGGTCAGGCACCGGAGACGATGGACCACCTCCTTCTCGGGTGTGTGTTCACCAGGGAAGTGTGGGCGACATATCTTAGATGGCTGCATCTCGACCACATGATCCACGTCCACGAGGAGGACTCCATGTTGTGGTGGTCTCGGTCCAGAAAGCTGGTGCCCAAGATGCTGCGTCACGGTTTCGACTCCTTGTTCCTTCTTATCGGC
>DXKC01111867.1:0-11243 GCA_031170775.1 Cymbopogon citratus
GGACGTGCCGTGCCGACGGACTGGGTGCGGTGAAGGGCGGACGTGGTGGCTTGGACTGAGGGATCGGACGGCCGGGTGCTAGCCGCGGTGGCGGCCACTTGGGACTTCGACAAGTGCGAGATGACATGGCGGGGGATCCATGTGTGGCACGTACTCGCGGCGGTTTGGTGGTTTAGCCTCAAAACCATCAGTGATGGTTTGGTGGTTTCGCCTCAAAACCATCAGCGGGGGATGCGTGTGCGGCACGCTACTCGCGGAGGCGGATTTTGTGGCAGCATCTGGGAGATTGCGTGGACGCAAGTCTACTGATAAGGAAGGCGCGATGGCCATCGGATCAAGATGTGATGAGTTGGACAAGATTGCCCTGAGGTAGTTAAGTTTAGCTCAAGTTATCCCAAGGGCATTCTAGGGATGTCCGAATGTATCTATAAATAGAGATGGAGTCCCCCAACTCCATCTCACCTCTCCCATTTTGTGTTTTCTCCTTCTAGTGGCTAGGTTTTCATTTTCTCCCCCATGGATTGCTAGAGAGGGGTCACCAGACAATTTGTTCCCTTTGTTCGTAGGAAGCACACCCCTTAGATTGTGCATGCCCACTGGGCTTTTGGATCTATGGCTTGAATTTATTTTGAAATCGTGTTCTTGAAGTTCATCACGAGTTCATCCTCTTCCCCTCTGAGAACTTTGTGATTTCTTTGTTTCTAGAGCTTTTCGATCCGTTCTTTTTACCCTGACTTGATCTATGACATGAGTAGAGGCTTTCCACCAAAGGAATTGCTCTGAAACATCATGAGATCAAAGAACTTCGGATTTCTTGCTCTAGGTCCTCTAGAGATCCCCTTTTCTTCTCTTTTTATGATTTCTCAAGTTTTACTCCCATCTATGTAATGATCTCCTAGAGATAGTTCACCAATTGTATTAGGAACCTACAGTCAAAATTTGGTTGCGATTGGATTTGATTTGGAGAAGATTTAAGATTTTTGGATCTTGCTCGAGGCTGAAACCAATGAAACTGGCTAGGCCGGTTGTGTGAATTGGCTAAGCCGACTTGGGAGGCTGGCTAAGACGGTTTGGGGGTCGGCTAGGCCAACTGGCCTTTGTCCAGCCAGCAGGGTCGGCTAGGCTGACTGGTAAGGTTGGCTGAGTTGACTTAACCGGCTGAGCCGGCTGCCAGAACCAGCTAGGCTGACTGGACTATTCCAGTTTCTGTTTTGGAGAGTTTTCATGTTGCCGAACTCCGTTTCTCGTTCTGTCAGTTCCCACAGGTTTCTATCTTAGCCAAGAACTTTTCTATTGGGTATGGTTTAGTGTTTGGAGAAGTTTTTCAGAGAGAAGGTGATAGAGCCTGGGATCTGTCTTTCAAAAGAAAAATTTGGGGCTCCCATTCACCCCCCTCTGGTCGCCTGTTCAGTCCTACACTTAGAGTACTCTATTGACATGATTATCATTATTTCATGTGGCTATGTGCTCTCATTTATCTTATGTCACTTATCATTCATTATCATATTATTATTATCTTATGTGACACTCACCCTGCATTGAGAGATAGATAAAGACATGGTTAAGCTCATCCATTATCACATACAGTGCTCATTCGCTCATTATCGAAAGCATTCCCTTCCCAGTGGTAAAAATATAAATAACGATACCTGGATTACTCCTGGTTAAAATGCTATATCAGTATTATCTGTGCGCTTGCGGATCCCTTATTAATTTTTGGAAAAGCATATCATTTAGTACCAGCATTTTTGGTGCCATGTTGGGGATGACAACCCAACACTAAGTGGTGTTAGAAATGTCAACATCTGCTCAGTTGATTCATGGTAGTTGTTCTGCTCATTCTCCTATTGTTGAGCTCAATCAAACTAGATGTACTTCTGAGTTGCTTTCCATCTAGGTTTGCCTGGTGAGAAGATGAACATATGCTTCTAAGCTCTTCTCTTCATCCCTTTGTTGTTTTTTGTTTTTGTTGAGTTCTTCTTTTCTTTATAGGCTTATGTTAGGGATCAAGATCTTCTTTATGGTCCTGCTGAATTTGAATCTACTGCCTGGATCTCTAAAGAGTTGACCCAAGTTAAATTTGAGCTTGAGCGTTTGAAGGCAGAGCGCAGTCAACTCCTAGATGCTTAGAAGTCTCTACAGACATAGGTTTCAGTCTCTGTTGATCATGACTGAAGGACCGCAAATGGCGACTAGAGGGGGTGTGAAATGGAGCCTCAAATTTTCTTTCAAAATTTAGGTCCTCGGCTCTATCACCTTGCCCTAAAAAACCAAACAACACCTCACTAAAAAGTTCTATTTGGAAACAAAAACCTGTAGGAACAAACCGTACTCAGAACAGAGTTACAAACTCAAATTGCAACCAAAAGTGCCAAGGGGCTTTGCCGAGTCGACTTAGCTGAGTGAAACAGTTGGTGTAGCCGAGTGAAACAGTCGGCCTAGCCAAGTGATACAGTCGGCCTAGCCAACTGAAACACGCCTGGGAGTCCGCCTAGTCGAGTGCCAAGCTAGGCTAGCCAGGTCAAAATCAGCTTAGCCGAGTACCAAACCAGCCTAGTCGTTTCTAGCAACTAGCCACGGGAAAATCCCTAAATCCATGGATTTCCTCCAAACCAACTCCAACCGCAACCAAATTTTGTAGAGATGTTACTGATGCAGTTAGGGAGCTATCTCTAAGAGAGCATCGCTCAATTCAGAGTAAATCAAGAGAAATTGAAAAGGGGAAGAAAAGTGGATCTTGAGAAGACTTGAGCAAGAAGTGCATGGATCTCTGATCTCATGAGGATGCAAATCATTTCCTTCGGTGAAAATCTTCTACTCACATCATAGATCAACCTAGCAAAAAAGAATGGATCAAAACACTCTAGAAACAAAGAAAATGCAAAGTTCTCGGAGTAGGTGAGGATGAACTCATGAAGAACACCAAGAACACAAATCAAACATAAATCACAGCCATGATTCCAAAAGCCCAGAGGGCATGAGCACAATAGGGGGTGCTCTTGCCACGAACAAAGATCACAAAGTAGTTCTAGACCTCTCTCTAGCAATCCATGGGGGAGGAGAAGAAAATCTAGCCACTAGAAGGAGAAAACACAAAATGGGAGAGGTAAGTTGGAGAGAGGGACTCCACTTCTATTTAACAGGTACATTAGGACATCCCAAAATGCCTCTGGATACATTTGAGCTAAACTACTTCACCCGAGGGCATAATAGTCCAACTCTAGTTAAGTTGATCCGACATCCACTGCACCTTCTCACCGATAGCCTTGCGTCCATGCAATCTGCCAAATGCCTCCACGTGCCGTCTGTCCGAGCCAAACCTCCCTGGGTTTTGAAGCCCAAACTGTAGGGTTATGAGGGTGCTATGCTAGCCAAAAAACAAAAATTTCTACCTCATAAATTAGGATCTAAAGCTAGTTATAGGTCATGGGATTACCACTAGACGCGCAGGTGCAGCGAAAGACAACTTGATGTAGTCATACACATCACAGCAGGAAGTGCAGATGCTTGGTTGTCTGTCATGTCAATCCCCTCATGCGGTTCGTCCTTGTGCTCCAGATGTAGCACCTTCGAGGAATCCCACACATGCAGGGAAGAAGCGGTATGCCTCCGGACTGCTAGGTCCACGAGGAGTAGAAGGCAGAGCTTGGGGAGGGTGACAGTGACTGCTAGGTCTGCGAGGAGTAGAAGGCATGAACTCAAGCCGTACCCTACCCCTTGCTTATATACGCATCCCCAAGTGAGTGGGAGGCCCATTAGTAACCCCAAGCCTTATCTAATTCGTATAAACTACAACTTTATTGGATTAACAGAACTCGAGTTATATCTGTTTTACTGCACTACTGTTTTTCATCTCGCAAAAGAAACTTGCTCATGGGTAACATAAGGACTTTAAGTTTAAAACACCCAAAATAAAATGAAAGCTACCCATTTGTGTCCCTTAGTTGGTCTTTTCTTAAGGGGGTAGCCACGCTGAAAAAGTTGCAAGATGAAGGTTTCATATAATCTAGTTCTTTACTTGGAAGCATCACCTATCTTATGGGAGAGTAGTTAACAAGTAGAGGCGTTTGTCACTCAAGATTGAAAGTTGGATCATCTACAAGGAGCTTCATGCTATGAGTACTTGGATTTCTACCCTTAATTCAACATAAGTGGCGTTGATGACATAGACGTGCGATTTTGGACTTCTCTATAGCGGCAGTGAACTCATGGAAGTTAATGATGTGATGTGTTGGAATCTACTGAAGTATGTAAGAGTATGACTCAGAGTTCTCTTGAAATGGTAAGTGTATATTAGAGTTCATTTGCGGCATTATAATGATGGACACAAGTGTTTTCTCTATAATGGAACTCGGAAGATTGTAGATGTGCACTATGTAAGAAAAGAAGTGGAATGTGCATCAAGTCCATTACGAAAATGTTAGTAGGACTACCCGACTTACTATATAGAATTATCCATTGTGGAGATTTGAAGTAAAATCTACTTAGACATAGAGGGTGACATCAAGGTGGATCATAAGAAGTTAATGACCTTTGCTAAGTTGGGATTAAGCTAGTAAAGTTATTATTGGATTAGAATTCATTATTACTTAGAGCTATAACCCATAGGTCTCAGATATGGTTTATGCCTTAGGGATTTGGAGGTATTAGCCTATTAGGTCAACTATGGTATTCATAAGGACATGAGAGTATGAAGAATATTTATCACTAAAGATTGGATGGAAGTTTGTGATCTCATGTTGGTTTGAGTGATCAAAGGTTTAAGACTTGGGAAAGTTTTATTACTTTGGAGAAGTAAAGGTCGTTGCTGAAATCCTTAGTAAAGGAGAGTTCAAGCAATGAAAATTCAGACGACACCAAGGACTAAGGAAGTGTGTTTGAAAATTTTAACTTGACTATATCATTAATGAATGAAGTTGGATGTAGAGCCTACTTTAGACTAAGAGAGTCGTGGGAGCTATTTGGAAGGTGAATACACAGAGAGAGAGAGATTTGATAGTATGGACTAAAGAAAAGGTGGCCTAGTGATAGAGTTGTTTGGATCGCCTATCAACATTTTGGAAATAGTCGAGCGAGTTATTTGGAGTAAGGCTTTTAAGGTGTGCAAAGTAAAGCTAATATCGCCAAGAAGATGGGACAACTTGAGAAAGTAAGAAAAAGATCCAAAGCTAGAGTATCTTTACCTCTTTGATCACCATCTTGCAAATCTTGGGACGAGATTCATCTTAAGAGAGGTAGAATTGTAACACCCCAAAAATTACATTTTTGAAAAATAGGGTTAAAATGATTTACTATGAATTTTTGTGCTCATGAGGACATAGGAAATAATATTTTTCATTAAATTAAAATTTATCATAAGGTTTAGATACATTGATTGTGCATACATGCTGGTGCATTTTATTTATGTGATGAGTGGATTTGAACCAATACTCAAAATGATTCAAACTCCTTTTGAAAATGGTTTTCAAATTGGCTTTGGAAATTTGGAAAAGAAAAGAAAAATAGAAATCTCTCCCTCCTCTCTATTTGGCCCGATGGCCCAGCTCTCTTGCTCCTCTTCTCATCCCGCAGGCCCAGTTCTTCCCGGGCTGCCCTCTCCCTCTTGGGCCACATCAGCAGGCCGGCCTAGGAAGCCGCAGCCCAGCGCAACAGAAGAAGCCTGCTGATGTGCTGGGCTGTCTGGGAGATAGGCCACAGATAGGCAACAGAAGCTCCGCACACCGAGCACCTCCTGCCCCATTTTCTCCTCCGTTGGCATCGCAGTAGCAGCGCGAATCTTCCTCATCGCTCCTTCTTCTCTATCACCGCTCGCAGCACCCTTCCGCCGAGCTCACCGGAGTTCCTCTCCGCCACGGTCCACCTAACCGCCTAGAGCTCCCTCTCTGATGCCTCCCCGACACCATAACCCCCACTGCAGTGTCTGCATAGGCCTCTTCTCCATCTCCCGCCGCTCGCTGTCGACTTCGGGCCGCCCGAGCCTCGACCCGGCCGAACGCCGGCGACACCGCCACCGCGGGTGCTCTGGTTCACCCCGATGCGTAGAAGTAGAAGAGGAGGACGCCTTCTCCTGCGCCGTCCACATCAAGATTGACGGTCCTGATCCCTTGTTGACCACTAGTCAGCAGAGTCAAATGAGGCAGCCTAGTCAGCACCTTTCAACAAATCAGAAATTGCCACGTCAACCGACGACTGCCACGTCAACAAGGTCAAGCCCAGTCACTGTAATTTGCATTAAGAGCCCCTAGACTTTCTATTATTTACAGTCACAATTCAAAGCACCTTCCTTGATTACGTTTGCTCTTTTGGAAAGCGTATTTCGCTTTAAAACAGATTCAAAATAGGGTTTCAGCTATTTACAGTTTTGCCACTAAGTTCAAATGCTTATAACTTCACTGTTTCAACTCCAAATTGATCTGTTCAAGTTGTGTTAGGTTCGTAATTTAGTAATAAACATGTTAGTACCACTGTTGGTCTTGTTTACAACTTTTAAAATTCGAGCTTATAATTAATGTAATTATTTTACTTAAGGAAAACTTGATAAATCCATAACTCCTTCGTTATAGCTCTGTTTTTGGTGAAATTCACGTCTGCATGATCGTAGTAATGTGTAGTTTAGATTTATAATCTTTTAAACCTATTTTAACTCTGTTGGTGTATTGTTCTAATATAGTTTTATTATTGCTTCGTGTATGAATGTATGGATGCTTGTGTGATGCTTTATTACCATGTCTAGTCGATGAGATTTACGTTGATGAACTAGAACAAGTTGGAGATCAAGAAGCAGTACCTTTGAAGGTTTGGATTTGAAGAAGGATCTAAGTTTAAGGCAAGTATAGCTTTGGGTTTACTTTCTATAATCATGATCATGTGATATAATTAATGTTATGCAATGAATGATAAAAATGGCTTTTTAGCAACATATGGACTTGTCGGTAACAGAACCTCCAGGATTTACAGTACAATTGTGAGGGCCACATGGCTCTGGTTTTAGTTCAATATGAGCACCTTTTTCTAATGAGTTGGAGGAAGTGCCGATTCGGGTATAGGTCTGCCTCTGTCCAGATATATGTGTATAGCCGTGAAGGAATTGTGCCATATAAGAAGAGGGGCTCTATTTCGATGACTTAGTGCCTTGGCTTTTTAGATAAAACCTTTGAAAGACTTCATAGTGAACCCTGCCGGCCTTCCTTGGTAGTGGGCTAAGAGGCCGTACACCTCAGGCGAAAGGGTAAATCACGGCTCATTGTGAACATGTACACATCTACGCAGAGTTTAATAAACTGATATATCAGCCTTGCCCAAGAACACGGGCGGCCTTGGAATTTTACCATAAGATAATGACCGATGTTGATTAATTGTTCATCATTTATTGTTCATACTTTTTATTATTTATGTTACATTGATCATGAATTTATGGGTAGCTTATTACTATACTTGCGGAGTTTGATATGGACTCACTCTTTCTATTTCCCCACACCTCAGGATAAGTATAGGCTTGTGATCAACTTGTCAGTTTGATCCAGTGAAGTGAAGTCCACACCCAAAGTTCGGAGTTGTCTATCCACTGATTGTTCCCTAGGTGATATATTTTATATAATGTATGTTATATTTAAAGCATTGCAATTCATACTATTTGTAGCTGTATGTGAGAATTGACCTTTAAATCTCACATGGTGTGCCTTTGGTTTTGTCCTTAAAACTGGGTGTTATAATTAGTAACCCCAAACCTTATCTAATTTGGGTCCAACCCGAATTAGGCTTCTAGCTCCTTAAGCATGCGACCCTATGATTCATACACACATAGACAAGGTCCGAGTACTCCTACTCACCCAATAGTTGAAAGTGGCCTCTAGCAAGGCGTGACAACTCCTATGCATATGCAAAGATCATATCAGACGAACCACCACAACCACATACATGTTATTCCCTTGCCACATGATAGTTGGTCAACTCGTGGGGTTAACACTTAACCCAAGCACAGCCATGCATTTGTTGATCCAATCACTTGAGTGATCCAGTGATATCTCTCTCACTAAGAGAGGGGCAAATTCCATCTCTATATTCTATGTCTCATAGCATATTTCCTGACAAACCCAAAGACCACCTTTATAACTACCCAGTTACGGAGTAGCGTTTGATAGTCCCTAAGTAGATCGTTTCTCAGCATATACAACAATCTCAGGTCTAAGGACATAATATACATGATATGCAAAGAGATAATTAGAACATCTCATGTTGGGTCAGTCTAGCCTACCTACATGTCATACATGTGCCCACATTATTAGTTCGACATCTCTATGTGTATGACTTGTGAAACATAGTCATCAACTAATACATGTGCTTACCGCACCACCATTTATTATGAATGCATAACCTGATTGAAATTGTGAATCATCCGTGTTAGTTTGGAAGCTAGCATCGGTGTAACCATTTACAACAAACTCCTCCTCACCTCCATAGATTAGGAACACATCCTTAGTTCTTCTCAAGTACTTAAGAATATTTTTAACAAGTGCCCAGTGACTCTCACCAGGATTCGCTTGGTACCTGCTCGCAACACTTAGAGCATATGAGACATTTGGGCGAGTACATATCTTGGAGTACATGATGGAACCAACTACCGAAGTGTATGGAACCTTACTCATGCACTTGCGCTCTTCATCTGATGAAGGGCATTGTTTGTCGCTAAAGCACATTCCATGTGACATAGGCAAGAACCCTTTCTTGGACTATTCCATGTTGAACCGTTTCAACATCTTGTCAATATACGTGTCTTGGCTAAATCCTATTAGCATTTTTGACCTATCTCTATAGATCTTAATGCCTAAAATGTATGTTGCTTCTCCTAAATCCTTCATACAAAAACTATTATTTAGTGAAGTCTTTACGGATTGCAACAGTGGAATATCATTCCCAATTAATGATATGTCATCCAAATATAAGATCAGAAATACAACAGCGCTCACATTTTCCTTCTTGTAAACACAAGGTTCTTCTTCATTCTGACGGAAGCCAAACTCTTTGACCACTTCATCAAAACGAATGTTCCAACTCTGAGATGCTTGCTTTAACCCATAAATAGATTTCTTGAGCTTGCATATTTTTCTAGCATTGTGAGGATCAACAAAACCTTCGCGTTGTATCATATACATGTCCTCTTCCAAATTTCCGTTTAGAAAGGTTGTTTTAACATCCATCTGGTATATCTCATAATCAAAATATGCAGCAATTGCTAAAATGATCCAAATAGATTTAAGCATCGCTACCAGCGAGAACGTCTCATCGTAGTCAATTCCTTGAACTTGCCAAAAACCTTTTGCAACAAGTTGAGCTTTATAGATGTGAACATTTCCATCCATATCTTTTTTATTTTTATAGATCCATTTGCACTCTATGGGTCTAAACCCATCAGGCAGGTCAACCAAGTTCCAAACTTGATTGTCTCTCATGGAATCTATCTTGGATCTCATAGCACTTTGCCATTCTCGGAATCTAGGTCCATCATTGCCTCCGAATAATTCGTAGGTTCATCATCATCTAATAATAACAAATCCCCACATAATTCACAAAGTCTTGCTAATCTTCGTGGTTGTGGTGGTGTTTCCACTGCCACAGGTGTCTCAACTTGTTTTGCTACATTAGTATCACTTGTAGAGTCATTCCTCACTGGCTCATCTTGAACTTCTTCAATATACACCTTTTGTCCATTCTTCTCTCTTTTGAGAAACTCTTTCTCCAAGAAAACACCATTTTGAGTAACAAACATTTTGCCCTCTGACAGATTATAGATGTAATACCCTAAAGTTTCCTTTGGATATCCCACAAAGAAGCACTTGTCTGATTTGGGTGTTAGTTTATTAGATATAAGTTGTTTCACATAAACTTCACAACCCTAAATCTTTAGAAAAGACAAACTGGGACTCTTACCAGTCCACATCTCATATGGTGTCTTAACTGCGGACTTAGACGGTACCCTATTCAATGTGAAAGCAACTGTTTCTAGAGTGTATCCCCAAAATGATAAAGGTAGGTCCAACTAGCTCATTATAGACCAAACCATGTCCAACAAAGTCTGATTACGTCACTCAGACATGCCATTTCTCTGAGGCATTCTAGGTGGCATAAGCTGTGGAACAATTTCGGAACTCTTTAGATGATTGCTAAACTCATGACTCAAATATTCGCCTCCATGATCAGATCGCAAGGCCTTGATTTTCTTGCCACATTGATTCTCTACTTCATTCTGAAATTCTTTGAACTTTTCAAATGTTTCAGACTTATGCTTCATTAAGTAGACATAGCCATATCTACTAAAATCATCAGTGAAAGTTATGAAGTATTGGAATCTGCCTCGAGCTGTCGTGCTCATTGGTCCACATACATCAGTATGTATTAGTTCCAACAAGTCAGACGCTCTCTCAGGAAAACCTGCGAAAGGCGCCTTGGTCATTTTGCCCAGCAAATAAGCCTCACATGTCTCATAAGATTCAAAATCAAACGAAGTTAAAAGCCCATCAACATGGAGCCTTTTCATGCGATTCTCACTTATATGACCCAAACGACAATGCCACTATTGACATTTCTAACGCCACCTAGTATTAGGTTGTCACAGTCCTAACATGGCGCCAAAAATGTTGGTACTAAATGATATGCTATCTAGGAATAAGTAGTGGATCCGCAAGCACACAGATAATACCGCTGTATTCCAGGTATCGTTATTTATATTTTTACCACTAGGAAGGGAATGCTTTGGAGTAATGAGCAATTGAGCACTACACTTAGTAAAGGATGAGCTTAACTGTCTTTATCTATCTCAATGCAGGGTAAGTGTCACATGATAATAATATAATAATGAATGATAAGTGACATAAGATAAATAAGAGCACATAGCCAAATGATAATAATAATATCCATCTCAATTAGAATACTCTAAGCCTATAACACTAGCATGGATTAGGATGAGTCTAGTGAATAAATCCTAAGGATCTTAACTATAATGTCAGAGCATACAATGATTAGTGCAATTACACCTAGCATCATCATTGGAATAGGTTATATCTATGCATAGTGAATATTATCAAGGAAGAACATGTACAGTAACCATCCTTTTCCTGTAATAGTGGTGTTCTACGGTCCCTATACTCAGGAGGACTACAAAGGACTCAACAGGACTGTCACTCCCGCGATCAACCTCATGATCCAAATTATAGGGGGCAATCGCAGATAAATAAAGCCTAGGCACC
>DXKC01113741.1:0-15907 GCA_031170775.1 Cymbopogon citratus
TGAATCTTCTTGGTTGTGTGATGTATCTGACGAGCTATGTGTGTTTTGTAGACCTGCATTTACTGAAGACCTGTCGCCTCGAGGAGTAATGACTTCAGCAACATCACCTCCGCCAATAGTTGAGCCACCGATGCGGAATGTCAATGCAAACAAGGGGGAAGCCACCACACAGAGTATGCCTAAAAATGGAGAAACCATAGCCGCTACCGGCACAAGAGCGGCGCTGGGTACTGAGGCATCTCTGGGCAGAGTGTTGACACTAGCCCCTGTGAGTGGCGCAGGCACACCACCAGGGGAGACTGCTGCACAGGATGGAGCTCCATCAACGTCGGCTACTCGGGTGGTCCTGGAAGATGATGTTAAAGAAATTCCCCGTGAGCCTAGGGTACCACTCCAATGGGTGCATACAATGAGGCGAGTCAGTGAAGTATATCAAGTCTATCAAGAGATAGATCACCAGGGAATCTGCCCTGAGATTAACGGGTTACTGATAAGTCTGCGCACACAGATCAAGGTCAGTATATTGAAATCTTTGCTTTGCTTGTAACCAAATACATGTGTCTAAACTGCTAGTGTTTGTTTGTACAGTCCCTTGCAGATACTACTGAACAAAGGTGACGGACCATCGATAGGCTCGCCCTAGTGTACAAACAATTAGAGGACTTGAAGAAGTCCATTGTAGAGCTAGAGAAGCAGGCGGAGGAGTGCCAGACCAGAGAAGGTTGATGAGTAAGTGAAAGGGCAACCCTGACAGACAAGGTGTCCTAGCTAGAAACGTCTCTGACAGCCCTACGAGATCAAGTTGCTCCGCTAGAGGCAACAAATAGAGGTAATTGGCACCCTTCGTTACTCTATGTGTATTTGGTTCTTGTCTTGTAAGATTCTTGTATGACCCTTGTGCAGACATCACAGAGCAAAATGCCAAGCAAGGCCAAGAACTTGCATAGCTGAGGGAGCAGAGCACGAAGAAGGACCAAGAGCTTGTGCAGTTGAAAGAGCAACTGACGGTGCAAGCGGCTGAAGTTGATGGTAGGACATCTGTGTTGAATTAGATGTTATGTACATGCACCATTGCTTTGTTGATGTAACTGCTTTGTTATTGTAGAAACCAAGTGTTGTCTCCTTGCTCAAGGCCAACAAGCACAGAGGACGATTGCAGCGCTCCAAAGCTGACTGAACGCTATGCTGTCGTATATGAAGCCGGTAGTCCAAGCCATCTTCGCTCCTGACCTGTGGCCGACCGGATTATCTAAAGGGGATGCAATCTTGGATCAGAGTCGGAGGCTGTGGCCTCGGTTACAGCACTTTGTAAAGCAAGCGGGCCTGTTCACTGCGTGCAATGTGCTGTCAAGGGTGCAGTCACATTATCCGATAGTGGATGCCCAAAGGTTTGCCGAAGGTATGGCTGCAGGAACGACGCCCGAGCAAGCGAAAGAGCTGCAGACAGCTGCAAAGCCCATCGCCGAAGCCATTGTAAAGACAATAGTGTATTTTAGTCGATCTGATCAAAGTAAAAGTGGTCAGTAATGTAACTAGCAATTGTATAAATATGTTGTCTGACCAGTTGTAAGTATGACTGGTAGACTTGGTAGCTGAAATGAGTAAGCCCGTTGGGCATTTGTTTTAAAGTGTTGAGTTTGTTTGTCAGCTGTTTTAAGATGTATGACATAGCCCAATGTAGTTAACCCTGTCAGGTGACTAGTGCGTCGCTAGTGAACAGCGTGATTTCCAAGACCACTAGGAGTCTAGTACCGTCTGGCAGCTACTGCTGAATCTCCTAGCACTGTGGTGGTGTGGAGCCGTAGCGCATCATGGGAGGATCAAAACAGTGCCTTGTCGAACCAATCGTGACTAACCATATATCGTACAATAGGACATATGTAAAGATTTTTACACAGTAACATCTGAAAAGGTAGCATGAATGATAGACATTGCATGAAGATATAGAGAGAAAGAAACCATTACCTCTGAGGGCACTTTATTCAATAACAAAAATAAAAAATACATTAATATGTAAGAAAGGTACATATCTTTTTATGGCGGAGGCGGCTAATTAGGTGTAGATGTGGTTGGCTAGGGTTAGAATCGTATGAGATTGTCAATATGCCAAGAATTTGGGATATCTACTCCTATCAACGTGCAGAGTCGATAAGACATTGGACGTGTCACCGCCTTGATCCTATATGGTCCCTCCCACCGTGCCGATAGCTTGTGGATGCCATCTGTCTTCATGATTCACTTAAGCACCATGTCACCGACCATAAAGAGTCTGCCATGGACGTTGCGGTTGTAGTAACAATGCAAGGAGGCCAAGTATTTAGCTAACCAAGCACAGGTATCTAATATGCGCTCTTTGGAGGCATTGACTTCGACTTCCTTGGCTTTGTCTGAGGCGTCTTCATTGTGGTATGCCACACGAGGTGATTGGAAAGCGATCTCCATGGGGAGTACTGCCTCAGATCCAAACACCATGAAGTAAGGAGAAACTCCAGTGCTGCGGCAGGGCTGGGTTCTAAGTCCCCAGACTACTGCGGGTAATTCCTTCAGCCATCGACCGGGCCTTTGCTTTTCATTATCGAGATAAACTCTCTTTTTCAAGGCTTCAAGGATCATGCCATTGGCAGTTTCTGCCTGTCCATTTCCTCTAGGATGGGCCACCAAAACATACTTGACTTTGATGCTGAGTTCATCACAAAAGTCAAAGAAATGGTGCCTAGTGAATGTGGATCCCAAATCAATGATGATACTATTGGGTATTCCAAACCTGTGGATAACTTAATCGAGAAAATCTACTGCCTTTTGTGCAGTAGCAACCTTCAGTGGCTTGTATTCTATCCACTTGGTGAACTTGTCGATCAGTACATAGATGTACTTGAATCCTCCTAGCGCTCGATTGAACGGACCAATCATGTCCAGTCCCTAGCATGAGAACGGCCATGAAGCGGGTATGGTCTAGAGTTCGTGAGCCGGAACATGGATTTGTTTGGCAAATATCTGGCATTCCAGACAACGACGAACCATGTCCTCGGTGTCGGCTACTACTGTAGGCCAGTAGAAACCTGCTCGAAAAGCTTTGCCGACCAGCGTTCTGGATGTGGCGTCGTTACCATACATGCCTCGGTGGATTTCAATTATGAGTTCTTTGCCGGCTTCCCGAGTGATGCATTTTTGGAGTATATCTACTCTGGAATTCTTGTGCATTAACTGATTATCGACTATGACGTAGTTGCATGCGCGTCGCATTAGGTGTTCTGCCTCTGATTTGTCTTCTAGAACGAGGTGGTTGACCAAGTACTCGATGAACGGTACCCTCCAGTCCGGCTCTAGCGGAGCAGGCTACTTGGATGAAGCATGGTCTGGACCAGACTGGTCTGGAGGCTGGTCGTCTTCTTCTATGTGGTCTGAAGCTTGCTGGTCTGGAAGGTTGGCTTCTTCCACTACAGTGTCCTTATCCAGAGGTGCCACTACCTGGTCTGCAGGTGGCGTTGGAGCGGCCTTAGTAGTCGGCTCTGGGTCAATGGAGGGTTTGATGAGATCCTCGACAAAGACTCCATAGGGAATTTTGGCTTGCGATGAGCCCAGCTTGGAAAGCTTGTCTGCCCCCTTGTTGTCTGCTCGGACCAAATGTTTGAATTCCAGGCCATAGAATTTGCCTTCAAGTTTACGTATCTCAGCTACGTAAGCATCCATCTTCTCATTGTTGCAATCCCAGTCCTTGTTGACCTGGTTGATGACCAGGGCAGAGTCGCCGTAGACCAGAAGGCGCTTGATGCCTAGCCCGACAGCAATGCACAGGCCAAATAGGCAGGCTTCATATTCGGCAACATTGTTAGATGCTAGGAAGTGGATGCGTAGTACATAGCATAGCATGTCCTTGGACAGAGCAATGAAGTAGACTCCAGCTCCAGCACCATCAATGTTTAGCGATCTGTCGATGTATATCTTCTAGTGCTCGGCACTTGTGTCTACCGAGGGCAGAGTAATTTCTGTCCACTCTACAAGAAAATCTGCCAGTGACTGGGACTTGATGCTGGACTGGCTCTTGAACTCGAGGTTAAACTCGCTGAGCTCTAGTGCCCATTTAACCACCCATCCGCTGGCATCTTTGTTGCGGAGCACGTCTCCCAATGCTGTGTCCATCATCATGGTGATAGGGTGCGCATGGAAGTAGTGTAGCAACTTGCACTTGGTAATGAGGACTGCATAGAGGAGCTTCTGGATCTGATTGTAACACCGCTTGGAGTCATTTAGGACTTTGCTGATGTAGTATACAGGGCGTTGAATGTCGTATGTGTGGCCAGGTTCATCCCGTTTGACCACAAAAACTATGCTGACCACATTGTGCATGGCCGCAATGTAGAACAACAGGTGCTCAAGAGGCCGTGGAGCCGTTAAGACTGGTGGAGAAGTTAAGTACTCCTTCAGTTGTGTGAAGGCCTGGTCGGCTTCGTCAGACCACACCAATTTGTCCTGTGCTTTGAGTAGCTTGAAGAACGGGAGTCCTTTTTCGCCTAGTCGGGAGATAAAACGGCTGAGGGCCGCCATGCACCCAGCAAGCTTCTGGACGTATTTGACGCATCGGGGCGGTTTTAATTCCAAAACATTTTGGACCTTCTTAGGGCTAGGGCGTATGCCGTCTCAGCTGATGACATTGCCGAGCAGTGCACCTGAGGGTATGCTGAAGATACACTTGGTGGGATTGAGTTTCCACTGGTATTTGTTGAGGGCTGCGAAAACCCATGTAAGATTGTTGATCAGAGATGAGGTTTCCTTCATTTTCATGACCACGTCGTCGATGTATGCCTCTGCAAGGCCGTCCCTAATTTCATTGGCCAAGCAGGTCGTGATAGCCCGTTGATAAGCTGAAAGACATTGTCTTGTAGCAGTATGCGCCGAAGGGTGTGATGAAGGCTGTCTTGGGCTGATCGGGCTCATAGAGGGCTATGTTGTGATAGCCCGAGTAGCAATCTAGGAAAGAAAGCAACTCGCAACCTGCAGTAGAGTCAACTATTTCGTCGATGCGGGGGAGATGAAAGGCATGCTTAGGGCAGTGTTTGTTGAGATCTGTGTAATCAACGCACATTCTCCATTCTTTATTTTCTTTTGAACAAGAACCGGGTTGGCTAACCACTCTGGATTGTACACCTTTTTGATAAAACCAGCTGCTAGGAGCTTGGTTACTTCTACCCTAATCACCTCCTTTCGATCTCGAGCGAACCGACGAAGCTTCTGCTCGATGGGCTTGGCGGTCTTCAAAACATCTAGGAAGTGCTCAACAAAGTCCCTGGAAACACCTTGCATATCTGCTGATTTCCATGCAAATATGCTCACGTGGTCCCGGAGGAACTTGACGAGCGCGTCTTCCTATTTGGGGTCGAGGCTTGTGCCGATGAGGGTCGTCTTGGATGGATAGGTGTCGGTGAGCCTGATCTTCTTGTGGTTGTCAGTGGTGCTTGATGCTCGACGGGTAGAGTGCTGTGGAATATCGTGGTCCATGGGCGCTACCTCCAGTGCAGCCAACTTGGTCTTGGCCAACTGGTGCTTGATGTCCTCGGCTTCAGCGGCGGCGAAAGACTTTGACTAGGCTGAGCGAGCCATGAGGACATTGCCGCGTAGGGACAGGATGCCCTTTTCCATTGGAAGTTTGAGCACGAGGTATCAGTAATGAGGCACCGCCATGAGTTTGCAGAGCCCTGGTCTGCCAATGATGGCGTGGTAGGCTCCCTCAAAGTCAGCGACGATGAAGTCCAGCCACTTGACGCGGAAGTGCTGCGGTGTGCTGAACTGTACAGCCAGTGAGATTTTCCCCAGCGGATATGAAGGTTTGCCGGGCATGACTCCCTAGAATGGGACCTAGTAAGGTGTGAGTTCCGAGAAGTCCATCCCCAGCTCTGCCTAGGCTAGCCAAAATAGAATGTTCAAGGAGCTGCCGCCGTCGATCAGCACTTTCTCTAACCGGACGTTCCCGATGACTGGGTTGAGGACCAGGGGAAGACGCCTGGGCTCTGGTATCTTTGCCCACATATCCTGCTTGGAGAATGTGATGGGGTATTTAGACCAGGCAGGTGCTTTGACATCCGTGACAGTCTTGCTGGGTTTGGAGATAGCCGCTAAGGTTCGGTCAAAAAGCTGAGCCTTTGCTTGCGACTCTTCGGCTACTATTCCGCCGATGATGAAGTTGACATTCCGTGCTGGTTCTTGGAAGATGCCTTTCCTCTTCTGTCTCTCATCATCGTCCTCAGAGCCGTCATCTTGCACTGTCTTTGCCCTTCTCATTGTTGCGGGCTTTCTTCGGTGGGGGAGGGTACATGTTGTTGGCGATCTGCCTACATGTCCCGAGAGTGTGGCCCTTGCTGGGGTGCTATGGGCAGTCTTGATCGAGGACATTTTGCAGGTTCTCGTCAATGTCGTGCTTCTGCCCTTTGAAAGCGTTGACTTGGTAGCCACCGCCACTGCGGTTGCGATCCCGTCTGCTGCCTCTGTAGTTTTGGCGATCCTGATGGTCATCGTAGCGCTGCTGACCACCACAGCCGTCGTTGCGCTGGTGACCACTACGATCATCTCGCTGATCGTCTCGGCGATCATCACTTTGGGCGTTGTCGCGGCGGTCGTCGTGGTAGTCCCGATCACGATCACGATCACGATCATGGTCGTCGCGGCGGTAGTGGGAGTTCTTGGCCCCTGGTATGTTGGGGTCATGCATGCCATCATCGACAAAGGCTAGGTCGTTCATGATTTTGAACATCTCATCGACGGTCCGTGGCCGGACTTTGAGCAGTTCCTTGCACAGATCCTGGCTTCGAGGTGCTTGACAGCCTTGTATGAAAAGGCCGATAGCGTTGGCATCATGCACATCATGGCACCTGATGTAGGCGTCCAACCACCGCCGAATGTAAGTTCATAGTGATTCGTCAGGAAAATCATGAATAGCCATGAGGGCATATCTTATGCTCGGCTGATCGCATGTTGACTTGAAGTTGTCGACCAGCATCTGTTTTAGTTGCCTCCATGAGTAGATGGAGCCTTCGGGCTGGCGCATGAGCCATGAGAGGGCTGTGTTGCTTAGCATGCATGGCAAGTAATTGGCCATGACGTGGTCGTCTCCACCAGCTGCTTGGACGGCAGTCTTGTACAGCATGATCCAGTTTTCGAGGTCATCGTACCCATTGTAGATGTGGATCTCTCCTCCTAGGCGGAACCCATGTGGCCAAACCACCCATTTGAGGTCGTACAAAAATGGTTTGATGCCCCCTTAGCATGATGTTGGGCATATCTCTCATCAAGGTAGCCGCAGAGATCATCTCCACGGAGCTGGTCGACGCTGTGGTCATGATCAGGACGGCGTCTGTGCTGTTCCCGACGAGGGGGTGCTCGATCGTCTCTCCCACCAGGAGCGCGTTGCTCTTGGTGCTGACGGTTGTCGCGGCCTGCCGGAGCTTGTCTGTTATCGTGGGGTCCCCGATTAATGGAGTTGTCGCCCCCTCCTTCTTGATGTTCTCCCTGATTGGACTAGTTGCGCCGAGTAGTGCGCTGGCTCTGTGACTGTGCTTGGGAAATGACGTGTAGGTCTTGGACCTGGTCTTCTGCAGCCTCAAGGCGCCGAATGGCCTCTTGGATCTCAGGTGTCTGGTTAGGCAGAGCATGGAGAATCTGCTAGGTGGCCGCTATGTTTGCGCTCTGGTGTGTGATGGATGTGCCCCATCTGATCGAACTATGGTCCCAGATTGCGTGGGGTGATGCGATCACCATGTTGGCTGTCGGCATTCCTGAGGTGGTTGCTGCCTTGCGGTAGATTGGCTTCCGCAATGCGACGACACTCTTTGTTAGCGTTGCGTGCTTCACGTTGCTGCCTCTGAGCATCGGTCTCATTGGGCAGAGGTTGCTCATCATCACTCATGTGGAAGATGATGTGCTTCTCGTAAGCGGGACGCTTGGGCGCTGGTGGGCACTTTGGTGAAGTGTCCATGATTGTCTTGAGCCTGTCGGAGAAAGTAGGGCTGCTGGGTATTGACTCTTCATCATCAAAGAGCTGCAGAGCACCCCATCCACCGCCCAGAGCAGGAATTGCTTCGCTGGAGTTTGGGGTGATGGTCACGGTGGATGAGTGGGTATCTTCAATAGGCGTGACCTCCACCATGTTGACCGTCAAGATTGAATCTGACGGTTGGATCTTGACGGATTCTGGCTTCGCAGCATGGTCCGCCTTCTTGGTCTTCTTGAACAGCGCTGGAAAGTGCTGCTCGTAAGTCGTAGCGATGTTCTTCAGCCCGTACGGGTACGGTGCTGGTGTGGTTGATGCAGAGGTGCTTGGACTCTATGGTCGGCGTTGCACCTGGTCTGGAGAGCGTGGTCAACCCGCAACCAGGATCGGATATGACTGGTTGGCAGTGCGACGCGTAGAAACCGAGGCCAGAGTTGGATCTGGTTGGCGAGAGTGTTCAGCAGTGCAATGCTGTGCCGTAGCCAGAGCTGGATCTGGGCGGCGGGGGTGGTCGGCGGTGCGATGCTGTGCCGCAGCCAGAGTTGGATCTGGGCGGCGGGGGTAGTCGACGGTGCGACCGGTTGGTGAACGTCGACGTCGATAGACGACAGTAAATCCATCCTGGGCTAGATCAGATCTAAGGGATTGAACCATGGACAGGGTACTGTCTAACCTTTCGGTCTGACAATCTATGAGATCAATCAGATCGGAGTTGTTGAGCTTCTTTTCCTGGTAGCGTGGAAGTTGTCACCGAGTTGATGAAGAAGTCGACCCCGGGGTTGGACCCGAGATCGGAGTTGTTGGTGAAGCTGTTGGTGGTGCCGTCGTGGAAGCCGGTTGCACCTCCTCCACGGCCTCAGCGGTCCTCATGACGTCGACGGTCCAGGTGATCGAGTCGACGGTGAGTGTGAGACCGACGTCGAAGTCCATGGAAGCTGGGAAGGACACCATCTCGATCGACTCAAGATCTAGCTGCGCTCCCCCTACCCTTGGTGGTTATTTCGGTGTTGGGCAAGCTAAAGCTAGCGATCGAGCATGACGCAAAATAGAACAAAAAGATTTATCCAGGTTCGGGCCGCGAGATGCGTAATACCCTACGTCCTACGTCTTTGTGGATTGTATTGCCTTATGAAAGCATGAGTTGTAGGGTTCATCCTGCCCGCCTTATATAGTCGGAGGACAGGGTTACGGAGCCTAAGATTTTGGTATGGAATAATTACAAACATACGTATCCAGGAAAGATACTAGTTTCCTATTATCTAGACTGCCTTGCACGGCAAAGCGCCTCCTTGGGTCCAAACAGGTTCGCCGACCATGCTTATTGGCGTCCTTTGGGCTTTGAGCTTGTCATCATAGGCCTCCAGAAACGTGACCCAAAGATAGCGGTAAGGGTATAGGGGTTAATACCCACACAGGCGCCTCCTCCATGTCCGGCGTCGCAACCTGCGCGGCCATCCTCAGCAGCGGTACGACGTAGCCCAAGCAGAAGGTGCCCGTCCTCCTCAGATTCGCGCATTGCCTCCACCCGGTTTTTCCACTGCAACACGAAGGGTATAGGCTATCTTTCGGTCCCCGTCCCCCTCAGATTCGACTGCGGGTCCTCGGCAGCAGTCTTCGAAAGTCAGACCCAGCTAGCAGTGGTGCTAGTGCATCCTCTCGGTGCGACTCAGTGGTAATACTTTGATCTTAGTTTTTTTAATCTGAAATTTGCTTCGGTCGTCCACCTCCGACTGCCTCCCCTCCACTGCAGTCTGGATGTTCTCTATGTGTGTGCTTCTATGTTCTTGATGAACGAGCTCGAGTTGGTGGCGTGCAGCAAGTTCACGTGATTTGTTTTCTTAAGACAAATGCTCCTTGCTCAGTTGCTCTGATTGGTTCTTGGCTTTGCTGAATCGCGAGCTCTGCTCGACGGAGGGCAGTACCTTCGCTTGAGCCTCTCCAATGTGTTCGTGAGCTCATGCATTCATTAGCCTGTTCGAGGTTTCCTCCCTGGATTGGTGATGCCTAGCTGCTTTGCTGCTATTGTGTGAAGGTGCAGGTGGAAATTGGGAGCAGCAGTCCCCTGCGGTGCAGGTTGGCCAGCCTGGCGAGGCTGTGTGAGTCGTCTGCCCTGCCGGGGCTGCCGGTGGCAGCAGCTCAAGCGATGCCAGCATGGCACGACCGTGGCGACGAACAGAGCGGCGAGGGCGGAGGTGGCCACGGAGGCAGGGTGCTGCAGGGAAAAGCATGGATTGCGAGATTGGTGGGGCATGTGCTGCGTGGATTGCGAGAATACTACTTAGTTTGGCGTGTGTGTTCAAATTTAATTATCTCCTGTAATTCGATTCATGGTGTATGTGTTCACGGTGTTTATGAATCTACTCTATTTCCGTAACGTGATTCAACCATGTTCGCAAAATCAAATCGAAAAAGGATTACTATTCTAATCTTGTCAAAAAAGTACTGTTGTCTGCCGGATTTTATTTTATGAAATAAATACTTAAATTTGATTATTAGTTCATGAAGAAGTACGTCATGTATCATTAAACTTCATTGATCATAGCCACTTACGGCTAGTTCAGACAAATCAAATCATTAACTTGCTTGATTATAGACACTTAATTGCAAAGAAAAATACGTAGATACGGTATTTTCGGCTACCCAAACATGTGATACCCTAAATGATACGATCAAAAACTCAAGCCACCCTATCTGAATAATCCCAAAACCTGAAAAAGCAAGATACGATCTCCCACGATGCACCGCAGCAACCCCAAAACTAAGGCGCGCTCCACCTCCGTCCTGTACGAGGGTCGAGCCCCTCATGCGGGTCCCCGTCTTGTACGAGGTTCGAGCCCTCAGGCGACTCTCCGTCTCGTACGAGGGTCGGGCCCCTCGGACGGTATTCCACCTCGTACGAGGGTCGGACCCCTCTTACCCACCTCCTTAAGCCCCTCTCCAGCCTTTATGGGGATCGTGTGGCAGACACGTGTACGGCGTTTGAGGCCCGCTGCTACGGTGCCCCTCCATCCCACACGAGGCTCCCTGACCTCAACACCGAGCCTCACCTACCACCTGACAGACGCATTAAATGTTCTCACCTACTCAGATCTAACCCCGTGACTACTACAGACCACACAGTGGTGTAGGTATGGGGTCGAATCAACTTTACCGCCCATGACTGGTCTTAAAAAATGACACGAACATCACTGTAACCGCACGGCGAGTGTAACTTTACCCCCAAATCCGCATCACGACACCGACCAGAACCATCAAACCAAATCCCGTGGCAGACGTACCCCAAGAATCCAGGAGTACGGACCACTTGCCCGGTCGAGGCACCCACGGGACCCTTGAATCGACCCAGAGGAAGCTCGGAAGTCAGCGCAGGTACACCTATCTCTTCCGCGGCAGAAGGAACATGACGCACGCCCCGCTCACGACCCCTCGACGGCAGTCACGGCTGTCACTGTCACATTGACAGGTCAAGACAATACCAGCCGTGCATCGCCACGCATCACAACGTCATCAACCCCTTTTTACCTCTAAGACATCTCTGTACCCCCATGGCCTCTCCTTGTGCTATAAAAGGGGACGCCTAGGATAGTTTTAGGGGTTCCACAACTTGGCACTTTCACCAAGTCCTGAGCCACACGGAGCACAACATTTCCACACTTGTAACCCCCTACTACGAGCACTTCGGTGCAAGTAATACAGCCTCTCATCCCCACTAGACATAGGGCCTTCTTTGTCCGAACCAGTATACATCGTCGTGTTCATCTTGCATCACCATCCGGGGTGGGAACGCGCAGTATTACAAATTCATTAGCCGGTGTTAGGTCCACGATCCGAAACAGCGACAATTGGCGTGCCAGGTAGGGGCCGCTGCGCATCACGACCATTTTCCACCATGCTTCGGATGGCCGATTCCGATCATATGCAGACTTTCATCGGGACAATCTAGTTCGGGAGTTTGGAGTTTGGGCCCACTGGCCACAGCCACGACCTGGCTCTGCTTCTGCCCAGACCCCTTGGTGACCCCGACTACAAGCTCTCCTAGTTTGGGGGAGCCCAGCGCAGGGCCCGGCGCCGAGCTCGATGCCAGGCCTGGTGCAAGCACCGCATCATGCGTCGCTGCGCTGAGAAGGCCACTACTCTGGTCAGGAACTCGGAGGAGCGCCTCGCTGAGGGCTTCTCTAGGTTGAGCCCGGCCGAGAATGTGCCGCCACAGCAGCACGACACAGTCCGGGCATCGCCACCCCCGCCGCCCGCTGAGCAGCTACCGGCGCCAATGGAGGATTTGGCCGCACAGTCCGGCAGTCTTCTTCCGCACGGGTTGTTCAACACCGCTCGCGCGTACTCTTCCTTGTTCTGCACTCGCATGAGTGTGTATGAGGATCTCCCAGGGCACCTCCTGCACTTGACTCTCGACCTGGTCGTGTCATCGCCAGCTTCTGAGTACTCCAGCGCCGCTGAGTGTCCTGACCCGAGACCGCGCACCTTCACCAACTGGCTCCAGCACTTGGAGGAGCAGCGACACCCATGGAACGGCAGCAACTTCTACTTCAACCACCCCGAACCCGATTCTCCCGACGACTTCTACGACCCGACTAGGGAGTGCTTCCACCTCGATGGGGAAGTTGCGTCAGAGTCCGATCACGGTGTAGACGACAGAGACGCGACTCCCTCTCGTAATGTCCGCTCGCCAGGGCATGAGAGACCTCCAGTTCAGGACGCCGAACACATCGCCCAGATGGCCCAGCTGGAGGAATTACAGCGCAAGATTGAGGAAGAGCAGCAACGCCTACGGGAGCTTGAGCGCACGTTCGAGCGCAGGCTCGAGTTGAGTGGCAGAGGGGCACGAGAGAGGGCCCACAATGTCAATTGGTGGATCATGGAGGACGGCGCCCCCGAGCATCCGGCCTTCAACCGCGCCAGCCAGAACATCGTCGCCGCCGCCATGCTACCCCGTAATATACCTGAGCCCTCTACCCCCAAAGGTCGGAGGGCCCGAGATGAGATCAAAGAGCTGCTCGAGGCCGCAGCAGTCCAGCAGGCTGAGAGCTCAGCCTCGAGACACTAGGGACGCACCCCGGAGTGGTCACCCGACCCTCCGCGGTGGGAGCGGGAGGAATCAGTTCACCCTGAGCCTCTACCCTGGGGTAACAAGGCCATTACTGTCAAGCAGCTCATCGTCGACAACCGCGAGCCGCGGGACACCTGAGAAGACATCAATGACAACCATCAGCGCCGAAGCCAGGGTGGCAAGGATCTAGGCTACAGCGTGCATCAAGGGGGCGCTACGACCCTCGTGAGGACCGTCGCAGATCACCTGAGCCTCTGTGCCCACGGTTGTTCAACCGCGAGATCCGTAGGACCACGATGCCCGCCTGTTTCTGAGCCCCCAGGACCGTTTCCAAGTACGGGGGAGAGACTAAGCCAGAGCTATGGCTTGCCGACTTCAGACTTGCCTATCAACTTGGAGGGGCCACCGATGACTGCGTCATCATACGGCAACTCCCCCTGTTTCTCTCGGATTCAGCTTGTGGCTGGCACGAGGAACTCCCGTCGGAGCAAATCCAAAACTAGGATGACCTTGCTGAGTTTTGGAGGGCAACTTCAAGGGCACCGACGTGCGCCAGGGCAACTCCTTGGACCTCCACAATTGCAAGCAAAAGGCAGGAGAGTCTCTCCGTGACTTCATCCGGCATTTCTCCAAGCAGCGCACCGAGCTCCCCAACAGCACCGACTCCGACATCATCATCGCGTTCATCTCTGGCACCACTTGCAAGGACCTGGTCCGGGAGCTAGGCTGTAGAAACCCTAAGACCTCTAACGAGCTGATGGATATCATCACCGACTATGCTGTCGACGAGGAGGCGGTCGAAGCCATCTTTGGTGATGCCTGGGATAAGGGGAAGGCCAAGGAGGCAGATCCCGAGAGCACGAAGCAAGGCACCAAGATGAACAAGAAGAGGAAGAACCTGCGGGACAAGCGTGAGGCAACCTCGGACGACCTCATCGCAGTCGTGGACCGCAAGAAGCCTCGAAGGCCCCCTGGAAGGGGAATCTTCGATGAAATGCTAAAGAAGTCGTGCCCTTACCACAAGGGGCAGGCCAACCACAACCTCGAGGACTGCAACATGCTCCACAAGTACTTTGAGAGCGTCGGGCTCAAGAAGAACGATAAGAAAGATGACCCCAAGGGCAAGGAGCCGGAAGAGGAGTTCCCAGAGGTCCGCAACTGCTTCATGATCTACAGGGGACCCTCGACAGCTCTCTCAGCGTGCCAGCGCAAGCGTGAGCGCCGTGAGATTCTCTCCGTGCACGCCGCGACCCCCTCTACCTCGACTGGGCCAACACCGCCATCACCTTTGACCGCAATGATCACCCCGATCACGTCCCCAAGCCAGGAGTGTACCTGCTCGTCGTCGACCCCGTCATCATCAACACGCGTCTCACACGGGTGCTCATGGATGGCGGGAGCAGCCTCAACATCATCTACACCAAGACTCTTGAGCTCCTAGGGATTGGCCGGGGGCACTACAGCCGAGCCTCGGGGGCTTCCACGGCGTTGTCCCTAGGAAGAAGGCACTCCCGATTGGCCGCGTCGACCTGCCGGTCTGCTTTGGGACCCCGTGAAACTTCAGATGGGACACTATCACATTTGAGGTGGTTGACTTCAAAGGGACGTACCATGCGATCCTGGGGCGCCCATGCTACGCCAAGTTCATGGCCGTCCCAAACTACACCTACCTCAAGCTCAAGATGCCAGGACCCAAGGGCGTCATCACCGTCAGCACCTCCTACAAGCATGCCTTTGAGTGCGACGTCGAGTGCATGGAGTATGGGGAGGCCCTCATGGAGTCGGTCACCCTGGCGGCCGACCTTGAGCGCATGGCCAACAACGTCCCCGGCCCAAAGCACCACGCCGGGAGCTTCAAACCGGCGGAAGATGTCAAGCTCGTGCCCGTCGATCCCAGCTGCTCTAACGGCAAGACACTGAAGGTCAGCGCCTCCCTCGACCCCAAATAGGAAGCGGTGCTCGTTGACTTTCTCCGCGTGAACGTCGATTTTTTCACGTGGAGTCCCTCGGACATGCCGGGCATACTGAGGGATGTCGCCGAGCACGCCTTGGAAATCCGGGCCGGATCCAAACCAGTGAATATCCTATGCTCAAGACTATACTCTAGTTCATATGCAAGAATGTATAAAGTAGTAAAAGGCATAAGCAAGGAAGAACTCTTCATAGTATTGTAACAATCCAGGATTTTACCAACACCAAAAAATCGCAACTACAAAATTTTTTCTAAACAAACCCCTGTTTGTTGCTTGACATGTAGGCAAAACCCTAGCATTGCAGTAGTTGATCCCAATTTAGTTCCGTAGTCAAGCATTGCATTTTATAAACATTACTACATGTGATTTGGATTTTTTTAATTTATGTATTGACTAATAAAACCACCAACAAATTATTAATCAATATATATAAATATTATATATGGGAAATAATATCCCAATATACCCTAATGACCCCTCAAGGATGCTTACGTTCCGGGCAATTACATATATACATACAGGTATTTGTATTTGTATAGCAAGACAAAGAAAAGGAATAGAAAAGCCATATTGGCCCGGGCTCTGCCTGTGGCCCAAGTCAGCCGAGCAGCCCAGCTCCATCCGCCCAGCCTGCTCGCCCAGCCAGCGCGCCAAGGCGGCCCGCACGCAGCGCTTCGCGCGGCCCAGCCAACCCGCAGGCCTGCCGTGCCCAACATTCGGCCCGAAATGGCCCAATTGGCCCACACCGGCGCGCTAGCACCCAAACCCTAGGGCAGCACCCGTGATTGCCAGCCGCCGCCGCCACTCGCGCATGCGCCTGCCGCGCGCGCCCATCTCCTCTCGGCGTCCGTGCCACAAGATTGCGCCGCGTGTCCGGCCATCACATCA
>DXKC01117295.1:0-11269 GCA_031170775.1 Cymbopogon citratus
CTAATCACTTGAGTGATCAGTGATATCACTCTCACATGGAGAGGGGCAAATTCCTTCTTGACTGTCTATGTCCCACAGCATGTTTCCCGACTACCCGAGGACTATCTTTATAACTGCCTTATTACAGAGCAGCGTTTGATAGTCCCTAAGCAAGCCGTTTCACATCTCGAGTACATACCTCAATCTCAGGTTTAAGGACATAACATACATGACATAAATAGAGACAATCTCAAGTTGGACCAGTCCAGCCTACATGTCTTACATGTGCCCACATTGTTAGTTTGACATCTCCATGTCTATGACTTGTGAAACATAGTCATCAACTAACACATGTGCTGGTCTATAATTCCAGTGTGTGTTCTCACAGGAATGCCGACCAGGGACAACATTGGAATAACCATACAAGTAAATGAGTTTCACAAACAATTCACATAATTGCCAATCAATACAAGTTGTCTATAATGGATATTCATTGAACACATTATAATATTCATAGATACAGCCAGAATATCATCATCTCTATGATTACCTCTAGGGCATATTCTCAACACGGTCTCACCGGAGCAGGGGAACAGCTTGACTGGCGGGTTCCTCACCGCCGGCGAGGTGTCCGGTGGCGGGACCGGCACGGGTCGACTCAACCTATCGAGGCACATCGGGTGGTGGTCTCGGTTTGCCTGTTGGAGCGCCGGAGAGGGCTCACCGCCGGCCATGGCGGGCGGCGGCGGCGGCTTGCCGGCGCGGGGTCGACTCCGGCCACGGGACATCGATTTAGAGCGCGCATGGGCTTCCTGGGGTCATGGCAGTCCCAATAGTGGGGTTTTTAGGGCTGCAGGCTGCGGTGGTGAGCACAGTCGAGTGCATGGCGGCGCAACATCAGGCATGCGGTAGTGCTGCTGCGTTCTGGTGAGCTGGGACCCCTACGGAACCAACTGGCTGGGGTTCATCAATGAACGGCTTGAGGTGAACCTGATGCGCTCGATAGGTAAGGAGGACGAGGTCCGAGCGGGCCTGGCCACGACGAGGCGGGAGCTCACCAGAGCTCCAGTTGCGGCGGCCATGGCGGAAACACGAAATTGACCCCTAGTTTAGGTTGATTCGAGTGGATGATGGGCTCAGGCGATGGAGCGCAAGGAAACAGAGCTGCACGCTCCGTGAATAGGGTGGAGGTGTGGTGGTTAGCGTCGTGCTCACCGGCAAAGGAACGGCGGCAGCGCTGCTGCTATACACCTGCGGCAAGGGTGAGTGCAGGAAGGAGGAGGCAGGGCGAGGGGCGAAGGCGAGTTGCGGAGTGGGCGAGTGTGGCTGAGTAGGTGGTTGAGGCGAGCAGCGAGGCTTAACACACTCGACAGGCCGCAGCACCGCCCTCGGCTACCGGTGAACGCCGTCCACGTGGCGAGCGAGCTCTGGGCGTGAGGGGTGAGTGGGAGCAGCGCGGCGTGAGTGGGCGAGGCGCGGTGTTTGCTGAGCCAGGCCGGCAGAGCAGCAAACAGCGGGCGTCGCCGGTGGCCGGCTGCCACGCGGTCGGCGTTGGCTGGGTAGAATAGCCGGAGGAGGAAGGAGTGGGTGGTGAGGCTGACGCGTGGGTCCACGCCCCATATTTGAACTGAAAACTATTTTGCCCCATAACTCAAAAATTAAGCAGAATTAGACCAAACTTCCTAAATACAAAATGAAGCTCTTGAATACTAGAACATTTCATATTTTGGGATCAAGACCTAATTCTGCACAGAATTTGAGTTACAAAATTCCAAACAAAAGAAGCTTTTAAAATAAATTACAAAAAGCAAATTCAATTCCCTCTAAACTATTTTTGCACTAATTGAGCACCTTCTGGTTATTTTCATGAGATGCAACTTAAATAAAATTGTTAAAATTACCTACACGTTTTATTAAGGGCCCACTAATAGAAAAGCAATGTAGCTATTACTTCTAATTAAATCAAACAAAGTCAATTATGGTCAACTTAAGTTAATAATTAAACCAAAGCATAAATAGGCTTAATGACCAACATGAAAATTGATCCATTTAGCATCCTAAACATGTCTAAGTAGGTTTAGTGGCAACCATTCACTTGCATTACATTCATATAAAGCAGGAATCATGCAATTCAACTATTAACATGAAATGACACTAGATCATTATGGATGCAAGTGCACCAATGATGCTTATGCTCATGAAATGCTTGTGGTAATGCATGATTAACACCAAGGGTGTTACAAGCCGCCTCTAAAAAATATGTCTTTAGAAACGGTGAAGTTTAATGAACCGATTCTGAAAATAGATGTACAGAGTCGGACCTCTTAAGCAACCGGCATTGAAAATGATTTTTGGAAATTAAAAAAAAGCTCGCCGGCGCCGGCGAGCACGCCATTGACGCGCCGCCGCACCGCTGGAAGCGTTGCTGCTGCAGCTATGCTCCTCCCACAAGCTGCTCTGCTGAAATAGCACTGAAACTGCTAGGCACGAGTGGACTGGAGTAGGGAAGAAGATTGGAGAACTATCGAACTCAAGAACATGAAGCCAACGAACACAGAAACAAAGTCACGATAAAGAGCAACGGAGGATGTCAAGCCGCCACATCCGTCCAGCTTGCCGGCACCGCAACGCGCACGACGACGCCATGGTTGCCGCACCTTGCAGCACAATGACGCCATGGCCGCCACACCCGCCCGGCTCGTCAGCACCGCCGCCACTGCGACGCGCACACCTTGCAGCACAACACCATGGTTGCTCATTGTTGCCACACGCACTAAGCGTGGCAATACATTTTCTTTCAACACACATTTATCGTTGCTAGTGCACCATTTGCAACGACATGGGAACTTGCCATTCCAAGATGTTGCAACGCCCAAGGAGTTGTATTAGTTGTTGCCACATCTACAACCATAGTAAAAACTTATGTTGCAACGCCAAGGCGTTGCAAATACAAAATGCATTTTGCAACACTTCCTAGAAAAGTGTTGTCGAAAGCTTTACCTACACATGAGCTTGCTACGCCTCGCAACAAAAAAAATGTTGCCATTTATGCTATCGCCACTATTTTGAGCCAATTACAACACTTTTTGAGCGTTGAAACAAGGTCAAAAAAATAGTAGTTGGTTGAATCCATGAATAACAACATTCGAATGGCATAAGTCTCATTTAGAATATCTGATCTTTTTTAGAGTCCGCATGGGCAACAACTTTATGGCTGAACCACCATCAATCATTATACGATTAATGGGAAGATCATAAATCTCGCCAAACATGAAAAGGGGCCTAATATGCTTTACCCTTCCTAATAACAGATCCTCATCACTAAATGTAATACTTTGAGCTCGCGCTAATTTTACTTCTGCTTGTGAAACCTCAACCCTATAATCTTCAGGAAATGAAATTGCAGTAATAAACGCTTTTCGTAAATTAGAAGAGAGACACAAAGCATCATACACAGAAAACATTGCTGGTAAGTGTGAGATTACATCATATTTGACTGACACATTAGGAACATGGTCAGTTACATCATTCGGAGTTACATTTTGGGGATTTCTTGGTTGAGGAGATGGTCTAGGCAGTTGACAGCCTGATCTAAGCTGAACTTCATCAACTTCTAATGTCTCTTCTTCAGGGAAGTGAAGAGACTCCTCATCATCATCCTCAAAAACTCCGATGGGGAAGGCGTCAAATTTTTCAAGGGAGTCGGCCTCATGCTTCTTGCTATTTTGGTAATAGCGCGGGCCATCGCCCTCTTCCATCATTTGTCGTAGAGCAAATCATCTTGAGAGTTGCTGTCAACGCTCTCTTGATCCTCGAGAACTTGATGGTCCACCTTTTGGGGTGTGGACCCACCGAAGGAAAGCCTTGCCTTCATGCTGGCGCTCAGCTTGCTGTTTTGAATATGCTAACAAAGACATATTAACATGCTCAGGTTTTGATATGATATATTGATCCTAAGTTGAGCACATTTTTGGAGTTGCACAACTCACCGAATCATTTTGAAAGGTGGTGACATTTGACGTAGCCATTTTATTTCCTTTCATCATGTCTTTTTGTTGATCAGCATCTATGGTGCCATCATCTATGAGCTTCTGTATCAAGTTTTTGACCACAAAACAATCCTTGAGTGTAGACCCATGATGCGATGATAGTGGTAGAAATTTGGATCATCACATTTAGAAGCTTCTTTGGGTGAATTTTTGAGGTGCTATGGTTTGGAATTTGGCCTCCTAGGAGCGGGTGCACCTCCTTTTTTTGGCACTCTTATGGTTGTACCCCCAATTTGGAATTTTTGAGGTGCCATGGTCACCTCCATAGCCTGCATTTGCTTTGGCTTAGAAGAGGTTGGCTTATCTCATTGGTTGTTTTTATCCAACAGCGCCTTGTTGAATGTCCTTGGCGTATGAGGCATGTGATGCATATAGTTCTCTATGTCTGTAGCCTTTGAGGACAACTCTTCAAAAGTTATTGGCCTTACGTCTTGTAGGTGAATGGCCATATCTGGACTCAAGTTGTTCATACACATACGAACTACTTCTGGTTCAGTGATTGGCTGTGGGCAGTGGACTTAAATTCCTCCACCTATTGATGAAGTCAGCAGCCTTCTCATTTGCCCTTTGCAAGGTTTGAGGCAGCTTAGTTATTCCTACCGTCCTTTGAGTGCTATAGAAGTGCTCTAAGAAGGCCTCTTGCATTTGTTCCCATGTATGGATGGAGCCAGGTGCCAACTTGCTGTACCATGTGAACGCTGGACCTAATAATGTTTGCACAAAATGGTGGACGAGAAGAGCTCCATTATGTAATGTATCTTGGCAAGTGTTGATGGTGGATATACCATAAATTTACACATGAAAACACAGTCAACAGTCCTAGAAATAGAGAAAGACTAATATAACATGACATACTTTTATCAATAAATAGTTCCACTTGTACTCTTAGTATTTGGATTACAGGTATAGACATTTCAAGACAAAATGGGCACCTGGATCCACCATAAGGGGGGTCGGCCGACCCCACCAAATGGTGACCAGGGCCATGGTGACTTGGCACGATCTATTTGAAGCCTTCCCAAGCAATTCTCAACCCTTAGATAAACTTTGTGCTTTCGTTCTAGGGTGAGAGATGAAGTTACATGGATTCATGGGCCCATACCGAAGGAACAAAGCTGAAGTTGCACTTGGCACATATCCCATGACATGTGGGGACACCAGTGGAGTGCCACCTGTGGGCCTGGGTTGTCAGAGAGGGGTCGGATGATCCCCCCTATGGGCCCCGACTTCCAGCTTTCCTCCACCGACCTTGTGCATGCCACCATGCAATGTGCTTAATCCAGATTGTCCATTTGAGTCGGTTACAATGGCGGCCTATCCAATGGTGGAGAGTAGGGAGCACACGGATCGCTGATGTGGCGGTGGAGTAGCCCCTACTCCACCACTCCCTATAAATAGAGGCTAATTCCACCTTCTAAGACATGATGAGTTCAAGGATTCAAGTGATCCAAACTAGATACAAGTGATTAGTAGTAGTAGTCTAGTGTGGTAGTTAGAGTTGAGTTGAGTGAAGCTCGGGGTCTTTGGAATCATCTTCTGGAGAGTCTTGTATAGCTCTTATATCTTTCTATTTTTAGACATTTATTTAATATATTCTTCTTCTACTTTACTAAGTACTACTTTGTGCGATATTATTCTTGCAATAGTATTGTAGTGTTCTACCTTGTCTTAGAGTAGTTGCATATTATATTATGATTCTATAACAATCTCTTGGTTGTTTCCCATCGCCTGTAACAAGGTGTTCTAGTTGTTTGATCGCAATTAGAGTAGTGAGAATTAGTATAAGCGTGGTGCTTAGACTAAGTCTTGCATTTGGATACCTCTGGCTTGCACGGAAAGTAGGAGCGCACTCCCTAGTAGGTGACAGATTGTGGGTGGCTTTGGGATATCCTCACGTGTTCAGGCTAGTTCTTAAAAGGTAAGGCGACCATAAGCTTAGCCGCTTGGGGTAAGGGGTGAGGTGGAAAACCTCTTAATCATCTTACTATCTCAGTTATCCCTAGCAACCATTAGTAAGGCATCAATCTTAGTTTGTCTCTGTTATTTGATTAGATTAGTTTACGAAAGTAGAACTAGATATCACAGGAACCTTTCTCACTCATTGTCCTCCCACCTAGCTGTGCTACTTTAGTTATCTTCTAGTTATCCCCTTGTTTATCTCTGAATCATCATCAACCTTCCTTTTACCCTTTGTTATCACCCCTCTACACTAGTTGCTACTAAGTTGAGATAGGATCTCTTTCTTACAAGCATTTCTAGCTACCATTTTCCCTTGTGCTAAAAATAATTAATGATACCTTGGAATACTCCCGGGTGAAGTGCTACATCGGTACATTCTGTGCGCTTGTGTAATTATCCAATAGTTAGTAAGAATTAACCTCAGGGCACTTCTAGCATTATCACTGATATCTGGTGGTCGCATTAAGAAGTGCCAACAAGCATTTCTAACACCGTTGCTGGGGAAAGCATAGCCTAGAAATCTTTAAGAACGAATCCGAAAATCTATCATCAACTTAGTACAAATTAGTTGTAGGGGGTTTAACCCTTGCCTGTGATTCTTTATATCGTGAAACATGGCATTGTATGGGTGAGTTCCAATTCAAGGCTACCACATTGGAAAATCCTGAGACATCCCGAAGGAGTCCTAGATGTCATCTAGTATCCCATCAGAGATCCAGCTCAAACTTGAATTCACTCAAGGAAGGAGGCTCAGCACCCACGCTTAATTAGTCAATGGCTTCCTCATCAATCTTCAACTTCTCATCTCCCTTAGTTGCCCATGTTACCATAGGACCAAGAGTGGAGGTCGAAAATGTTGACTTTGATCACTCCATCACTAATCACTATAGTGCAAGCTAGTACATTTAGTGGGAAGCCACATGAAGATGCAATTGCACATCTCCAGCAATTTCTGGAGGTATGTGGCACCATTGCCATCAAAGGGGTCAGAGCTGACACCATCCACCTTCGCTTATTCCCATTCTCATTGCTTGGGAAAGCGAAGCAATGGTTTTACACTCAGCCTAATGATGTCAATACCTAGAGAAGTTGTGCCAATGCATTTCTCACAAAATTCTTCCCGATGGGCAAGACATCTGCTATGAGGGCTAAGATTTCAAGCTTCCAACAAAAGGCAAATGATACTATTCCCGAAGCATGGGAACGTCCCCAGGAGTACATTCAAGAGTGTCTACATCATGGAATTAAGGAATAGCTCCTTATCCAAGGTTTCTACCATGGGCTAACTCCAGTAGCTCGTAACCACCTTGATATCACTGGAAGAGGAGTGTTCACCTCCATCAATGTCACACAAACCAAAAATCTCATTGAGAACATAGTGACAAATCAAGCATGGAGGGAAGAACATCCTCAACCCAAGAGTAGAAGCACAAACGCCATCGAGGAAGTGAATGAAATATCTCACAAGATGGAGTTCTTGTTGAACAAGTTGGATGAATGTGCCAAAGTCAAGAAAGATTGAGAGGCCATCCAACAATACGCTACTACACGTGCAAATCAATGGGGCAGGTTGCAAAATGCAAGCCATGAAGCTGTGCAAGCATTCAACAATGGACGACATCCGCAAGGAGGGACGACTTCGCGCTTCCAAGACCAAGGTAACACTAGTAAATCCAACTGGCCTTCGCTTAAAGATCTTGTCATAAATCAAGCTAAAATTAATGAAAGCATGAATAAAAGATTGCTAGCTAATGACAAGAACCTTGAATCATTAACTGCAAAGATGGATTCCCTTGTTTCTTCTGTTAAGGACCAATTAAACTTTAATAAAATAAATGAAATATCTCACAAGATGGAGTTCTTGTTGAACAAGTTGGATGAACGTGCCAAAGTCAAGAAAGATTGAGAGGCCATCCAAAATTCATTGAGGTAATTCATCAATTATATGTCAATATTCCATTACTTGATGTAATGTAGGTTTGAACCTATGCCAAGTACTTGAGAGACATCCTCAAAAATAAATGACCATTGCCCACAATAGAGGTAATTAAACTAACTGAAGAATGCAGCACGGCGATACTAAACCAACTGCCGGAAAAGAAGGACCCTGGGTGTCCCACCATTGACTGCTCCATTGGAACACAGCACTTTGAGCATGCACTGTGCAACTTGGGAGCAAGCATCAGTGTCATGCCAAAGGTAATCTTTGATAAACTAACCCATGCTGTTTTGTCCCCGACATCAATACATTTGCAGTTAGCAGATCAATCAATTTGCCATCCTGCGGAGGTAGCTGAAAACATCCCTGTTCAGATATGTGAATTCCTCATCCCTATGGACTTCATCGTACTTGAAATGGAAGTGTACGAGAAGACCCCACTCATCCTCGGGAGACCATTCCTCAGTACCGCCAATGCACATATTGATGTTGGAGCTGGAGAAATTCAATTCACCATCAATGGGAGCCAGGAGAAGTTCAGCTTCAAACCCAGGGTAGTGCAATGCTCGCTAATTGTGGTAATAGATGTGGCAATGATTACTTTCATAACCAGGCCAAAGAAGAAGACCAATCCAAATCCACAAGCAAAATGTAAGCAAATATGGAAGAGAAAGATAATATAATCAGTGTCGCCTCTGAAGAAAATATCTACATCAACTCAAGGAGGAGGTCATATCATAGGGACCTGAGGTAATAGCTCTTCCATCAAGGTAAGCATACTAACACTTAACTTAAGTTTACTTTATTTACTTACTTATTTTAGCTTAGTATTTACTTCCAACCCTTCTTTTGCTGTCGACTTTGACTTAAGCTCAATTAAAAAGATCAAGTAATAAACCTCCTAAACAAAGTTGACACTAGGTGGAGCCCATGGATGGGTCAGCCGACCCCACCATGGTGCCTCTCACCTGCCATCTTCTGTCCTTTGCACAATCTTGCCATGAAATGATATGCTCCACTCATGATAGCACCTAATTATAGCATGTCAACTCACATAGATCTACTTGGATAAGCTAAGTGAACCTAGCATGGCAGCATTCTATCTTTTTCATACAATTTCTCTACATGCACATGCTATGATGCTTGGACACAATGTTCTAGACCAACCAAGATGAAATGGAGGGGTCGGCCCACCCCATGGTTGGCCCCACCTCCTCTCATCTTCTGGTACATGATAGCATAATTGTGTAGGAAGAGTTTTGTAGAAGATGAAAACATGTAGTGGTCGACACTCAATTCTAGAGGTTAGAGTCTCTCTTTCTCATCCCTTGCTTCAACTAAAACACAATGAGGGGTACACATGATCAACCAGAAGTGAGTTTAAGATGAAGATCCTCCATAACAAATCCATCTCATCTTCCCAAATTCACTCACACAAACCTTGATCAAACCATCCCTTAGTATGGAAAAGATGCTTACTTAAAACCTTAAGCAAATCACCTTTTCAGGAAGCATCTCCAGTACACCATCCTTGTGCAAGCATCCACCCACTCTAGTCTTGTCTTGTCCCCTCCTTTTCTCTTTATGCCTTTCACCACACTCTAAGAAGAGATTCTTTGAGAGAGCATCAAAAAGAGAGAAAAGCATAGGGAACCAGACATTGGTGGCAATCAACTTCTATCACATGACCAGCTAGCACAAAGTGGAGGAAAAGGCAGGGTCGGCAGACCCATGGCCTGAGCAACCAGCAAGTAATTTTTCTCCCATCTCTCATCCCTTGACACAAGCATTTGGACACTTGCCATTTTGTGGAAGTGGAGGGGTCGGGTGACCCAGGCAAAGTGCCCACTGCACTTGTCCTCTCTCATCTCCCTCACTCATTAACCCAAAAACTCTTTTCTTGAGCCAAAAACAATCAACACTCTCTTTTCCTCTTCCTTTTGCTCAAGTGTTCATCCACCGAAGGAATCAAGAGAGGTAAACACCTAGTAAGTAGGCTCATTAGTTAACGCTAAGCTCTCTTGTCCAAGTGGTATTTGTTAATTTCTTGAGCTAGCATGAAGAACCCACTCAATGGCATAGGCAAGAAGGTGCGTGAGGCATTTAGCGAGAACTCATCAAGTCCCTCTCATGTTTCCATAAGATCAGGAGAGGAATACTCTAACTATGGGGTATTTCCTTATGGGACTCATGGGGAGCATGAGCATGAATAAGCCACACCACCGCATGCACCACTTGACGAAGAAGCACAGCCCCTATGGACACAAGACCCTGAAACCAGACTTTGGCTCATCGTGGAGGATATGGATAGGCTCAACAACATCCGCCACCATGAGTTCGTGCATACCAAGGTAATTGACCATAAACTCCTCCAAATCCCAGGTATGTATGAGGTGTTCTTCGATGCCTGTGCTGCAATAGGATGGGGTCAATTTTGGGATTTTTTGGGACACCTAGGTAGCAGGATCCTTACTCTAGAATTCATGAGCACTGTAAGGGTGTTGACAGTTGTAAACCATCAAAATTATATGTCAACTAAGGAAAGAAAAGGGATATAAAACATACATCACTATAGACTTAGGGTTTTAACTAACAATTTCTACGAGTTTTGTTTAATGTCTGTTTCTGCAGGGGGATATCAGGAATTATCAAGAAAAGGGCCACATGTCAAGTTTACATAGAGATAAAATCCAAAAACCAACTTTTTTGTAATCTGGAAGGTTCAAGAAGACACTCGACCGAAAGAGAGGCTGACCTGGCCTAGTGACTAGGCGCCCGCCTGCCAGGTCAGGCGCCCGCCTGGCTAGGTGGACCAATGAGGTTCTACCTCGTGGATTCTGCCTTCATCGACTTTGAGGATGAATAATAACTGTGTGTTTATGTCGGTTTGATCCAAGGGCTGTGGTGAATTCTACAGGACTATATAAACAGAGCCCTTCCCCTGAAAAAGAGGAGAAGAAGAGAAGAAAATCATTATTCTCAGAGGTAGCCATTAGGATAGCCAGAGAATTAGAGATTTCTCCACCAGAGAGTTAGAATAGCTACTCTAGTTCTGCAATTCTACATAGGTTTAGACTAGATAGAGGAAGAGTCGAGCACCTGTGCTCAAAACTTCAGATCTTCATCTTCAGAGATTGGTATATCTTGTATCTTTCTTTGAGACTTTACCCTAAATATTATTATATTTCTATTTATTATGTTCCTAGTTTATTCTAGTTCTACATTTGATATGGCTATGATTGATAATGAGTTTATGTATAAGTTTACAAAGCGCTTAGCTCTCTTCGCAGGAGGGTTAGGTGGTAGATTTCATGTAAGCATGGTGCTTAGATGTCGTTTACCT
>DXKC01118679.1:0-16283 GCA_031170775.1 Cymbopogon citratus
AATCAAGCATTCCAAAACATAATTCAACCATATCACACCTATTTGGCTAAAACACATTCCATCTATATATAGAAAAATTATTAAATAAATGCATCTCAATTTAAATCTTAATGATGCTTTGCATGCATAAAATGGTATAATTAACATTTTAATTGTATAGTAACATCGAGGATGTTACAAAGGTCAGAAAGAACCCGCCCGTACCCGCCACCATTTAGAAGACAAGAGCAGAACAGAATCATACTACAGAAGTCTCCATCCTCGGATTACAGGAGAAAAGACAACTATGATAGATTCCCATGCTTTGCGAGAAGACTACAAGACCTCAAACTACCACACAAGTTCAAGCCATCAAATCACTCAAAATACGACAGAAAGGTGGAACCAAAATAGTGGCTGAGAGTTTACTCCTAGTTAATCAAACTCGCTGGAGGGAACAATGACCTCAAAGCGCTATTCTTTCCAATGGCCCTAGAAGCAATGCCACTTCAATGGTTCGATAAACTGCCAATTGGATCCATCAAGAACTAGAACGGCCTACAAAGAGAGTTCTGCAACCACTTTGCAGGCATCATCATACACCCAATGACGGCGACAGAGTTGGAAAGTGTAACACAGAAACAAGGACAAACCCGCACAGAATACTATACAAGGTTTGGAGAAATCCGGGCGTAGGTACACGAAATAACAGATAGAGAAGTTATCAAAACATTCGCAAATGGGATTGCAGCAAGATGGTAATACAAGGATTTGAACTATGAGAATCCAAGGACAAATGAAGATTTCAAAAAGGCAGTCAAGAAACTCATTTCATCAGAAGAAAAAACACGAAGAAGATTCTCCGACAACAAAGGCAGTCAAAACAGAAGAGGGAGAAATGATGACAGAAATTACGACAAAAGACCAAGGCAAGACAATACGGTTGCGGTAGCAAACAAGAAATTCAACAACCTGTCAGACAAGACAGAAGAAGGCTAAAGGAAAGACAATTCGCAGACTTCGAAGAAGCTCAATGCTACATGCATCCAAAGGCAAACCATAAGCTCAAAGACTGCAATGATTTCAACAATCGTTATAGGAGACCAGGAAACTATTACAACAATGCGGGGAGAAAGCAGGAAGAACCAAGAAAAGAAGAAAAGAAGGTGGAAGGAGACTTCCAAGAACCCTAGAAGCAATTATGCATAATATTTTTAGGAGTTCCTAGCGCAAGAAGCAAGCAACAACAAAAACTAGCTCAAAGATCCATCATGGCGGCAGAACCCGCAATTCCAAGATACTTAAATTGTTTCGAATACCCAATAAGCTTCAACCGAGAAGATCAATAGACAAGCGCAGCAAATGCAGGATGTTATCCCTTAGTAATGGCACCAACAATTGCCAGAGTTATAGTACCAAAAGTACTAATTGATGGAGGAGCAGGGTTAGACCTTATATTCGTAACAACTCTTAAGAAGATGAACATAGACTATGAAGGAATTATAACACCAACAAGCACTCCATTCTTACCCGGCACAGCAGCAATCCCACTGGGACAAATCACACTACCGGTGACTTTTGGAACCAAAGAAAAGTACAGGACAGAATTCATCAAATTTGAAGTAGCAGACCTCGAGTCGTGTTACCATGCAATCTTGGGAAGACCAGCACTGACAAAATATATGGCAATCCCACATTATCCATACCTACTACTCAAGATGCCAACAACGAAAGGAGTACTATCCTTGCAAGGAGATCAACAGAAGGCCTACGAATGTGACATACAAAAAATCTAGATAGCTGAAAGAATCCAGGGCAGAAGAGAAATCGCAACAATGGCAACTGTGATGGACCCACAAGAAACAGAAATTCCCACAAAGAAGTCAAATAAGAGTTTCTCAGCACCTAACGATGTCAAAACCATAAAGATAGATCTGGGAACCGGAGATCCTAAGAAGACAGCAACCATAAGTGCAGAACTCAATCCAAAATAGGAACTCGCGCTCACCAAATTTCTTAGGAACAACAAAGACATATTTGTCTGGAAGCCAGCTGATATGCCAGGAGTTCCAAGAGATTCGGTTGAGCAAATCATTGATGTAAACAAAGGATCAAGACTCATCAAGCAGAAGCTACGACGGTTCTCACCTGATAGAAAAGCAGCAATCAAGAAAGAGTTGACAAAATTATTGGTAGCAGGATTCATCAGAGAAATAATCAACCCAGACTGGCTAGAAAATCCAGTACTCATGGAGAAAAAGAACACAATAGAGTACCGCATGTGCATCAATTACACTGATCTCAATCGGCATTGCACCAAAGACCCTTACGTCCCACCAAGAATAGATCAAGTGATAGACTAAACAGCAGGAGCAGCCTTGCTATCTTTTCTAGATTATTACTTCGGATATCATCAAATATCTCTCAGAAAAGAAGATCAAAGCAAAGCATCCTTCGTCACACCCTTTGGAGCTTATTGCTACATATCAATGCCTTTCGGACTAAAGAACGCCAGAGCCACTTACCAAAGAGCAATTCAAACAACTCTTGGAGACCAAATCGGGAGAAACGCTGAAGCCTATGTAGATGATATAGTGGTCAAAACAAACAAAGCCAACAAGTTGATAGAAGACCTACAAGAAACCTTCACAAACCTCAAGAAGTGGAGATGGAAGCTCAATCCAAATAAATGTGTTTTTGGGGTTCCAGCAGGACAACTACTCGGATTCTTAGTCAGCAATTGAGGAACTGAAGCTGGCACAAAACAGATTCAAGCAATTGTCAACATGGAACTACCAAAGAAGATAAAAGGCATCTAAAAGCTAATAGGGTGTATGGCAGCACTCAATAGATTCATTTCAAGACTAGGAGAGAAGGGTATTCCTTTCTTCAAGTTATTGAAAAAGACAGGAAAATTTGAATGGATGATGGAAGCAAATGAAGCATTACAAAAGTTGAAATAGTATTTGACAGAATCACCTATATTGGCCCCCCAAACAAAAGGGAAGACATGCTACAATACATATCAGCCACTAAGAATGTGTTAAGCACAGCCATAGTTGTGGAAAGAGAAGAGCCCGGACATGTGTACAAGGTGCAACGACCAGTGTACTACATCAGCGAAGTACTAACAGAATCAAAAGTCAGATACCCACAAATACAAAAGCTACTCTATGCCATTCTTATAACATCAAAAAAGTTGAGGCATTATTTTCAAGAACATCAAGTCAAGGTGGTCACAGATTTCCCTCTGGCAGACATTATAAGAAACCGGGATGCAACAAAAAAAATATCAATGTGGGCAGTAGAACTTGGAGCATTCGAAATCCAATTCCAATCAAAGACAGCAATAAAGTCCCAAGCACTAAGCGACTTCTTAGCTGAATGGACAGAAACTACTCAAAAAGAACACGATCCTATTACCGACCATTGGAAGATGTATTTCGACGGATCACTCAAGCTGGGAGGCGCAGGAGCTGGAATATTATTCATATCACCAGAAGGAAAACAGTTCAAGTACGTCCTACAAATTCTGTGGCAGGCCACAAACAACGAAGCAGAGTATGAAGCCCTAATCCATGGACTAAGGGTAGCACACTCATTAGCCATAAAAAGACTATTGGTCTACGGAGATTCAGCAGTTGTGAACAACCAAATCAACAAAGACTGGGATTGTACGAAAGACATGGGAGTATACTGTGCAGAAGTAAGAAGGTTGGAAAAGAACTTTTAGGGCTAGAGATTCATCACGTCCTAAGAGATTCAAACGTAGCCGCTGACACACTAGCAAATCTTGGATCCAATAGAGCAAAAGTACCACCAGGGATATTTGTAGAAGAACTCGAGAAGACATCAATCAAACAAGAAAACAAAGCAAAGATTGTAGAAGGCAGCAATGACCAAATGGAAATAGATCATCAACAGACATCAAGAAAAGTCATGGTTGTTTACAAAGACTGGATGCAACCTTTTATCGATTATATAAAAGACAAGACACTCCGTGAAGACAAAACAGAAAGGATCAAACTGATACGAAAAAGCAAGAACTACGTCCTAGTAGGGGACAAGCTATACAGGAGAGCGGCATCATCTGGAGTATTACTTAAATGCGTACAGAGGCAGAGAGGAATAGAAATTATAGATGAAATACACACGGGTTGTTGCGGCAACCACGCAGCATCGAGAACATTAGTCGGCAAAGCGTTCTGGATGGGATACTATTGGCCAACAGCAATGAAAGACGCAAAAGAATTCGTTAAAAAGTGCAAGAAGTGTCAAATGTTTGGAAGACAACAACATGTTTCGGCACACAACTTGATATGCATCCCACCATCATGGCCTTTCTCATGCTGGGGATTAGATCAAGTCAGACCACTCAAAAGGACAAAAGAAGGATTTGAATATATCTTCATTGCCATAGACAAATTCACCAAGTGGATCGAATACAAACCCTTGGTCAAATACAGCTTGGAAAAAGCAGTCGAGTTCATACAAAGAGATTGCGGCATGGAAATCACCTTTTACAGCAAAGGAATTCACAATATGGGCAAGAGATTGTGGCATGGAAATCGATTTCGCATCAGTCACACATCCCTAGGCAAATGGACAAGTTGAAAGAGCAAATGGATTAATCCTACAAGGACTGAAACCAAGATTATACAAAGATATAAAAGATTATGGAGGTAAATGGATTGATGAACTCCCAAAAGTCGTATGGGGCCTGAGAACCCAAGTCGGTAGGGCAACAGGATATTCCCCTTTCTTCCTAGTGTGTGGATCAGAAGCGGTTCTCCCAGTAGACCTACTATGGGAATCACCAAAAATTGAGCAATAATATAACGAAGGCGTAGCAGAGGAAACAAGGAGACTAGAACTCGATTCACTCAAAGAAGTCAGAGATTGTGCAATGCTCCAAAATGCAAGATACCTACAAGGCCTAAGAAGGCATTATGACAGAAGCACACAACCCCAAACACTCAAGGCCGGAGATTCAGTCCTCAAGCTCATTCAGAAAAAAGACAGAAGACATAAATTATTAAGTCCATGGGAAGGTCCATTCAAAGTCAAAAGAGCAACAGGGCCTGGCACATACGAGCTAACAACAGAAGATGACATCCCGTTGAAGAACACTTGGCACATTACCCAACTCAAAAGATTCTACTGCTAGAGATGCTTGTAAGAACTCGAAAGCAACAAAAAACAATCTTTTTTGAGCCAAAGAAAGAATTCTCGAAAAACAAATTGCCGTTCCAAAAGGACCCATGACACAGAGGCTGGGTTGAGGGCATAGAACGCGACGCATGCTCCAAAAAACTCATGGCCTCGAGCTAGGTTGAGGACATGTAAAATTAAAAAGAACTCTCACCGTCCCAAAAGGACCCACGGCACAGGGGCTGGGTTGAGGGCATAGAACGCGGCGCATGCTTCCAAAATACCTTAGGCCACTAGCCGGGTTGAGGACATGAAATGGGTTCCCTATCAGTCTTAGACCAAGAATCAAGATGATCTGTCTAATTCAGCGACTTGTTTATCGCCTGGCTGGCACCCCCAGAGCGATTTGTTCCTAATAGGGACGCAACACGAAGGCCCTATTCTGGGAATAACTTTTGGTAAAAGATCAGGATGGTTCCGTACCTCGGTCTCGGAGGTTAATCTCCCATCCTAAAATCTAGGTCATCACGACTAATTTAGGATTACGGGAAAGGCTGGACGAAGAATCCCGGCAAAGTTGGAAACAAAGACCCGTGATCATCGATTAGGGTTGGAACACCAACGAAATCGAAACACCCATGACCAATGGTCATAAACCTGAAATACCAACACTGTGAGCACCACCAGAGCTAATAAGCAATAAAAGAAGGAGGAACAAAAGTATATATCTCAAAAGACGAGACGAAGCTCACACACAACAAAAGTATCAAGAATATTGTCATATTCATTACAAAAAGCGCTCAAGGTGCGGGGTTAGAGGGATCATCCCCAACATCTACCCGAGCAACTATCTGATCAATAAGAGGAGCAATATTGACTTCTTGAGCAACCACCATCACAAGATAATCAGCCGAAGGATTGGGACCAATGATTATCTCCAGCTGAATTCCAGGAGCAAGAAGTCAAACATGACCAAGAATGTTGCTCACATAGCGTCGAAGAGTACTCCTCAGAAAAGGAGAACCAAGAAGGAATGACTGGTGCAAAAGAACCCCAATCACGATTCTCATCACCAGGTTGACCGATGAAGGATAAGATATGGGTCATAGCACCCCATACAGCTTCAAATCTACTATTGGCCACTTGTAATTGGCCCTGCAGATCCCAAAACAGCTTGATTACCTGAAAAACATCTCGGTCAGAATCCCACCTCAATGCGCGAGCCCAAGCAAGCTTCTGATCAGCATCTTCACAACGAGAGTGCAAAATTCTTACTGCCTCAACATCATTCTCAGAACGCTTGAGGGTGGACTTCATTTCCTCAGAAGCCTCATGCCAATTACGGCATTCATGATCAAAGCCTACAAGGGCAAAGCAACATAAGATAAAGAGACAACAAAACAAAAAAGGAGCAGCAGAGGAAAAGAAGTCGGAAAAGACAAACTTCCAGGAACTTGGGCCCTCATACAACCAAGTTTTTCATTTGCGTCCTTCAAAGCCTCTTCTTGGCGATGCACCTCCTCAGAAAGCTAAGCACTTGAACCCTCAGCAGCTTGATGCAACTCCTGCTCCCGCGGCAAATCCTGCTGCACCTGAGAGAGTTCTTTTCGAGCTCGCTCAGCCGCAGGAACACTCACCGCCGTAGCAGCATACTCGGCAGGACCAAAAAGAAGATCATGATCCTGAAGCAAAGACTGAAAAAAGAAAAAGAAAGAACTAGCAGATCAGCACAAGAAAAATAAAGGAGCAAAGAAAAACAAGAGAAGAAGTGACTCACATTTATCATACCACCCACCCGGGTGGACAACCCGTCGAAGCATTCCTTCAATGACCTCAGTTGATGAGAACGACTAAACTCCACCACCACCGGGTCAACTGGAACCCGAGAAGGTGAAGAAGTACTCAGGAGCTCAGCAGCAGCAGCAGTGCCATGAGCTGAAGAAGAAGGAACCCCAACACGAGGCCACAGCAGAAGCAGTAACAATAGAAAGTACCGGTGAAGAGACAGGCTCACCAGCCGAAACCTCAGAAGCAGGAACATCCATGGCAATAGGACCAACCCGCATAGAAGAAACTACAAAAGAAAAAGATAAAATGAAGAAAGAGCATCACAAAAGAACCACAAAAATGGATGAAGGACACGAACTTACCAGTAGAAGAACTCACGGCATGAACTCCATGCATAGGGGAACGAAGAAGTCCCCGATCCCCAGAAGAACCTGAACCACTAGAAGAACCAGCAGAAACTGACCTAGAAAAGAAAAAGAACCATTGAGTCACTAGGAAAGAAAAAAGCAACAAGCAAAGATTGGCAGGAATAAATGATTTACCGAGGACGCTTCAAAGAACCCAGTTCCCTCCTTGTAAAAGAAGGAATAGACAAAGGGGTAGGCACCAACACAAGGGCAGAAGAAGGCATAACAAGCAGCAATGGAAGAAGAAACAGCGAAAGCAGTACCAGAAGCCTCCGCGCGACTAAAAAGAAAACAAAGTCAGAAGAGAAAAAATGAAGAAACAGTGGGAAACAAAAAGAACAGAACACTCACAGTCTCTGAATAAGAGGAGGCATCTCCACTTCATCTTCAGGCTCATCAAAAAGGAAAACACTACCATCTGCAAGGAAAGGACAAAATAAAAACACTCAAAGACAGATGACAAAAAATAACTCAATTGACAAAAGCTCACCTATGAGAATATTACCTATCACCTGGATAGAAGATGAAGAAGTCGAATGCAGCTTTTGGGCACAGCAGCACGCTGTGACTTCCTCCTAGATTCAAGAATCATCTCAACAATTTTCGGATGAGGGCGATAAGGCACAACTTTGAAAGGAGAATCAAAACAAACTTGGAAGTGATCGACGAACCGTTTTGTGGCGAGCTCATCACCAACAGGGTCAACATCAGCATCAGCACCAAGTTCAATCACAAAAGCGTGACCAAAACCCTGAAAAGAACCAAAACATTTAGGGAAAACAAAAATAAAAAGAACTCGACAGACAAAAGCAAAAGAACTAACCTCAGGTGGAGGGTTGTCAGCACTGTATTCCTCAACAATATAGGGAACACAGTCAATATCTCCAAGAACCTGCGACATACGAAGAAGAAGCTCATCATCATCCAACTCGACTCCAATCTTGATATAGGATGAATCTTCAATCCCAGTATACTCAAAACCAAAGTGGTCATGTTGCATGAGAGGTTGAACCATACGACGGAAGAACCCAGTGACAAGACTTGCACCAGTGAAACCCTTCAACTTCACATGATGAAGTCGAGCAAAAAGAGGTTCAAGGGCAGAACTCTCAGCAGAAGAAAGTTTCTTACTGAAGAGGTCATTCTCGACAGGCATCAGAGTAAGGTCAGAAGAGAAGCAAAGATTGGGTTTGGGCACATAAAACCACTTATCCACACAAATAAGCTTATCAAACAAAGGTAGATCAAGGCCAGAAACCCCTTAACGGCGCTAGATATAACAACAACCAAAAGGAGCATTCTTGGTGTCCACTTTGAGACGGAAAAAGTGGCAAAAGAAAAGAAGATTAGGGGGAACCCCCAAATATGCCTCACACAGGTGCACGAAGCAAGAAAGATAAATGATGCCATTAGGAGAAAGATGGAAGAGTTGAATACCGAAGAATTGAAGAAATTCAAGGAGAAATTTCGAAGGCGGAAAGCAAATGCCAGCAATGATAAAAGCAACAAAAAGAACAGTCTGATCAGAGGAAGGAGTAGGAACAATGTGTTCACCAGGCAAGACGTAGCCTGATCGGCATGGTCCTGGAGAAAACCCCGCTCAACAAGGAGCTCCAGATCTGCCTCCGTCGTCGTTGGCACCGGCCACGATCTCTGCAGCAAACGCATCTTCAGAAATTTCACATTATCAATGCGAGATAAGGAGTATTCTTCATCTACCTCAATGGCTTTGGACTTGCCCTTGCCATGGCCACCAGCCATCTCGCTCAAGCACGATGATAAATCGAATGAAGATTCCAGGGTTTGGAGGGGCGGAGGAGAGACGACGAACAGTGCTCAAAGGGGAATTTTTACTCGTAAAGGCAGTAAGAGAAGGTACTAGACGGATGAATCCATAGAAATATTTATAAGGATGGATGGGCCCACGGCCCCAACGGGCAAAAGCAAGGAGCAAAAAACGGAGAAATTACCGCAACGGGAGAAAACTTTCCAAACAGTAATATTCGCAACGACTAAATTACTCAGAAGAATAGGAGGATTTTTTTGGAGACTTAAGGGTATAAAGAACTCGACCACGGCTCCTGAAACAGAAGAACCCAGATACATCATCACACTCCAGTTATGATACAAACAACCCGGAAGCATACAGTACATGCAAAAAGAACTCGACCTTCTCACTAGGGACAGATCACGACACACAGGGGACATACAACTCAGAAATTCTCAGCTTTTCGCATACAGAAGAAGATGTCAACATACAAGGATGATACAGAGCCTTCAAGCACTTTTTTATATATTGAGGTTACAATAGGACATAAGTGGATACAGTATTTGAGGAATAAGAAAGCAAAAGAAATCATTCAAAAATGGCTACAAGGAACCTGGCGAGGCATAAGGTCACTAAAACCTGCACCAAGATTCAATGCAACCAAGCAAGAAGCAACCCGGCCAACACATTCACTAGGTGGAATATGCATCCAAGATTGTTATAACGGGCAGTGGAGATAACACCGAGGCCAAGGCCAACGGGTCAAGCAGCGAAACACTTGACCACCAGCCTGTAAGAGCTCGAACAACTCTCCAAACACGTGCGGATCTGCGCCCAAACGCAGAAGTGACTCAACAGTGGACAAGCTAGTGTTGGTACACAATGACTTGTCGATGTAGTCAGCCACCCACACGCTAATCAACTCAGCAAAGAGATAAAGGTTACTGGAGCAAGAGGTCTTGAAGTCTACATACGGGAGGAAGAACAACCCGCATCTCAAGGCCTACTCCATTTGCCTCAATTCCCCTCCCAAGAAGATTCCACCCGGAGGTTAGCTTGCTACTAACCCCTATCTCAAGACCTACACCATTCACAAGGAAAATCTACAAGCAATAAAGGACTATGCCCGAGGGGTCGTCCTCCGTGCACAGGTGGAAGAGGGAGCCCTCAATGCGCGGACGCCAGCCCTCGAACGCCTCCGCTGCCACCTCAAGCGCCGTGACATGCTCATCCCTCCCATCCTGTATCTCGATGGTGCAGACCAGCTCTAGGTTGAGGACACACTGCTCCAGGTCGTTGATTCGAACCTCGAAGTGGCCTCCCCAGTTGTCCGCCACAACAGCGGCATTGTAGTTGCTGGAGGCGTGCTGCCCCAGGGCGGAGGTGCGCGCTGCCATAGCCGCCTCGCGCTGCTGCCAGGAGGACTCTGCATCGGTGATGCGGCAGTCGATCCGGCTGGTAGACGCTTGGAACTCGCCGTGGAGGTCCGCGAGCTTTTGGAACAGCTCGTCGAACTTGTTGCTCACGACCGGATCCATGGTGTCTCGGCCGCGTTGCAGGCGGGTGCAGTGAGCGTGGAGGAGATGATGGGGATCCAGAGCCAAGGAGACCTTGGATCACTGGAGCTGATACCAGTGTCAACGCCGGCGGCGCTAAGAGGAATTATATTACAAGTTGCAGATAGTTCATCGCCTGGCGACGGAGTTCTACTAAGCTATTACAGGAATTTAGAACATAATAGAAGTCTAGGGTTTTTCCATGCCAGAACCGGCGGCGCTCCAACTACTTAACCTCAGCTTACTCCGTCTTGGGCCTTGCCTCGCAAGCATTACAAGCCCACTCGGGCCCAGAGAGCACGCTTTGCTTCTTCCTTCTTGCTGGCCTGTTGGGCATGGATATTGGGGAATTGCCAGGATGGGGCCTGCTGACATCACCCTCGCTCTAGCATGCCGCCACAGCCGATGGTCGAGACGATGGCGGGTGGTGGCAGATGAAACCCTAGAAAAAGTTTTTTCATTTTAATTAGAAAGAAGAATTTCATTTAACCTTATTAATTGAATTATACACTTCAATTATATTAAGCAAAACCATATTGTTACAAATATGAATGTATAATTTTACCTTTGGTTAAAAAAAAGAACTACAAGAAAGTAATTACCACTCCTTTATTTGGCGTCCTAATCCCCCTCAATTTCAGAGACGTTGGGAGGCGCTATGGCGCATATGGCCCGCCTGCGATAGACACATCTCAACGCCTCCTGACACCTTCGCACTAACGCCTCTCAACGCCTTCGCTCATATTGGGCCCACTGATCATAAACACATTAAATATTTTTCAAATACTTTCCAACGCCTCTCGAAGCATAGTAAAAAAGTTCATAAGAATAATATAATTTTTAGATGCTCTAAAATGGTTTAAATAATATATCTATCTGTATAGTTAAATATAATTAGCTTTAGCTCAACTTTTGAAATTAAATACATTTTTACTAATCTGAATAATTTCCTCATTGATTTTCTTAATTAAAATAATTCCAATAAGTAGGCTTTTTCTTTAATAATTAATAATATAATCTCTTGGTAGTCGTTTCTTTAGCACCGTAGCTCCGTTTAGCGTGGTTTTCGTGTCTGTGTGATCGTAGTAATACATAGATTAGTTTTAAAAACCTTTTCACATGATTGGTGTACTGTTCTAATATAGTTCTATTTTTTGCTTCGTGTATGATGGCATGGATGTTTGTTTGGTACTTTATGATCATGTCCAGTCAGTGAACTTTGCGTTGGTGATCTAGAAGAAGTTGGAGATTAAGAAGAAGTTCTTTGAAGGTTTTCGAATTAAAGAAGGATCTAAGTTCAAGGCAAGTATAGCTTTGGGTTTTTTCTGTGACCATGATCTTGTGACATGATTAATGTTTAAGCAACAAACGATAAAAATAACTTTTTAACAACTTAAGATCTTATCTGTAGTGATTTATCCGGGATTTACAGTACAGCTATGAGGTTCACATGGCTCTGACTTTAGTTCTCTCAAAGTATATTTTTATAACGAGTTAGAGGAAGTGCTAAATTGGGTATAGGATGGCTTCTGTCCTAATGTGTATAGCCAGGAAGGATTGTGCCATGTCGAAAGGAGAGATTTCCTATATTTGACGACTTAGCGCCCTGGCTTTTTAGATGAACCTTGAGGGGGCTTCATAGTGATTCTATATGTATTGAGAGTTGCAAATCTCATGCATATAGAAGCATGACTCATAGTGAAAGTGTATACCTCTGCGCAGAGTTTATTAAACCAGTATACTAGCCGTGCTCATGGACACGAGCGGCCTTGGAACTCTTACATTAAGGATAATGACTTATTATTATTATGCCTTTAGTTAGCGTTTTATGCTATATATTATTTATGTTATGTTGATCAAGATATTATGGGATCTATACTTGCTATACTTGCGGAGTTCGACATGGACTCATTCTTGCTATTTCTCCCACACCTCAGGTGGGGTATCACATTGCTCGTTGGAGAAGTTAGGCTTGTGGTCAACCAGTCAGTTTGTATCCAATGGAGTGGAGTCTACACCCGGAGGGCGAAGTTATCTATCCGCTGATTGTTCCTAAGGTTATATATCTTTTATTCTATGTAGGTTATATATTAACATTGTTTTCTTGATACTACCTTATCTAGTTTAGTCCTTGAAATCGGGTGTTATAGTTGGAGTTACCTCTCCACAGGCACTGCTTTCTGATTCTATCCACTTCTTCAATCACTCCTTTGTGAACTTTCAGAGTGCTCATGGCATAAGAGACAGTGTGGGTGATGACAGTGTTGACACAGAGTAGGACAAAAATGTTGAGCAAGCAGTCAGCTTCCTTTTGACTCTATCAAGAAGTGGAGCAAAATCATCGATCATGGGTTTGGTGGTGCCAAGGGGGAGTCCTAGGTATGTGAAAGGCATTGAACCCATCTGACAGCCGAAAGTAGTAGCAAGAATATTCATCTTCTCAGTAGGAACATTGATAGGAACCAAAAAAGACTTGGTGAAATTGACTGCCAATCTAGTAGAGGAAGCAAAGGTGTCTAGTATGGCTTCCAAATAGAACAACTGCTTAGCATCAGCTTCCAAAACTAAAATGGTATCATCAGCATATTGGACAATAGGGAAGTCATCAGAGGGTTGGGGGATTGGAAGTTTAAGGATGCCTTGATCTTTGAGCCCATTGATAATATATTGTAGTAGTTCAGCAGCTAAGACAAATAGAAGAGGGGAGAGAGGATCCCCCTGTCTGACTCCCTTGAGGTAGCTAAAAACCTTACCAGGCATACCATTGAGCAAGATAGCAGAAGAGCCAGTAGACATAATAGCATGCATCTAGCCCAACCACTTTTTAGGGAATTTCGGAGCAGTCATCATATGAAAAATGGTGGAGTGCTCCACAGTGTCAAAAGCCTTAACTAATTTGAGAATGACAATCTGCTTCTTAGACTGGTGACATTGATGAATATATTCAAAACTCCATCCTAGGCAATCTTGAATTGTTCTTTGCCTTGAGGGTAACATACTTAGTTGGGACTTTGTTCTTTTTAAAGGCCCAACACATGATGTGTCTCAGCACTTTGTCATATTCCTTCTTGAGGTTAATAAATACCATATGCAGATCCTTCTTCTGCTCCCTATACCTCTCCATCAATTGGCGTATTAAGAAATCGCCTCCTGAGTCGACCTACCAGACATGAACCTATGGCGGAACCTCCTAAATAATATGGCCCACATACATCTATCATTCCCGCAACGGCCTCTGACAGCTATGCATGTGTACCAAATGACTTAGGAAGCTCTGTCAGGTGTCCTCGGGAAACACAAATCATACACATTTGACAACTCATACCAGGATCAACAAAGGAGTAACTACAATATTACAATATTCAATACAAAACATTTTATCAGAGTGCAGAAGAATTTAAAATAGTATTTCAAATATCAAGAATAAGTTACTTTTACAACTTAACTTTTATTGCGGAAGTTGAGTAGAACTATAGAAGATGACTTAAGTAGAACAACTAAGTCAGGAGAGGTCAACCAAATCATGTCGAGCGCACCGACACGACTTGATTATCAGCATCAGTCAACACCTGCAACAAGGTTTAAAGAACCCAGAGTACAAAAGTACTCCACAAGACTTACCCGACGTAAAAAGGGGAGAAGACTCAGGAATGCAGGCTTAGGGGATTCAAGTTAAAGCTTTAGCAAGAATCAAAAGTTCCTTTCCATAAAAGCTCATTAATTTATTCTATCAACATTTTAACTATCATTATTCATTAACCAACTTCTAAGTGAACCAAATCTAAGTTACACACTTGCCATCAGCTCTTCTCATTTTTTCATCAACTTCTAATTATTAACCACGATGCAGGGCAGTTGATCGAGTCTCCATATCCAAGAAGCAACGGCGATTCAAAGCGATTAAATCCAGCTGGGGATCCCTAACCACACGACATATGTAGAACTGAATCTTACATATGTCAACCATCTCAATGGTTCCTCTAAGACTAGAACGGGTCCATCGCCACCCGAGAGCACAGTACTCCACAAATCTAGCCCATTGCCATGTGGGTACATGCTACTCTTGCCATCTCTCCACTCCTAGTGCAAGGATAGCCATTCTCATGATAGAATAGCAGCGATAGAGCTTACTAGAGTATGTGGCTAGTTGCAAAGTCTCGACCAAGCAAGCCTACAATGGACGGGTCCACTACACCACAACAACAAATCAACAACACCAAATCACCGTCAGACATCTGACACTAAAAAACATTTTTATCATTAAAGGATCTGACACAAAAGATATCCCACAGATCATCTAATGCTAATTCCTTGTTTAGCGATTTGTTGTTTGTCGCTATAGCTACACATTTATTGTCATGTTGTCTGACGCCAAAACTGGTTATATCGTCATGTGGTCTGATGCTAAAAAAAGTGGTCCCATAGCAGCCCATCTCGTAATTTTAGCCCAGCCCAGGAACACACAAGAACACAGGCTCACCCAAACCCTAACTCATTGCCATCGTGGCCGCCGCTGTCGCCCGCTCGCTCAGCTCCCTCTCCGATTCCCTCCCCAAAATCACCCTACCATGCCACCACCGAGAGTCTCCTCCTCCTCGCTGGTGTGGTATTCTGCTGCTCCTCACCACTGGTGGTATTCCCCTGCTCGTCCCCCGCCAGTGGAGGTCCCCTGCTCGTCCCCTTCACTCTTCGTCCTTCACATCCAGCCATGGCAACTGTGACGGTCCCGCCGGAGTCGGAGCCATGGCCATTGTGGAGGCCTCGTCTGAGCCGTGATGCTGCATATCCGGTGTAGCATTGGCGCAGAGGACAAGGACACCGAAGCAGAAACAACAGGTCTGTCGGTGCTCGTGCAGGAGATCCAACAGATCGACACACCATCCGTCACTTTGTGGGCCAGTCTCTCTTGCTCTCTTCGCTTCCTTCCCAAGTAGGGGAGGCATATCTGCTAATATGGCCATGAGGACACATGACTTTTTCCATAGTCATTGTGTATCGACCTTGTGTGATGAGCGATTGACAATAAGGCCCAACACTTGTGGTTGGCAGGTTGTTGGGTGGTTTCAGCTAATCCCATGCACGGGGTATATCGTGTCAAAACGGTGTCTCTTGGCTTGTGTTGTGCAGGTGTGGAGCTCAAGGGCGGTAGCAGCTGTTGGGAGAAGGTCAAGCGGGCGTGCCATGCTGATGGACCGCAGAGGTGAAGGGCGGATGTGGTGGCTTGGACCGAGGGACCAGATGGTCGGGTGCTAGCCGTAGTGGCTGACACTTGGGACATCGACAAGTGTGAGATGACATGGTGGGGGATCCGGTCGTGGCCCGTACTCACAAAGAGGTTTGGTGGTTTGGCCTCAAAACCATCAGCGGGGGAACTGTGCGGAGGCATGTACTCGCGAGGAGGATTGGTGGTTTGGCCTCAAAACCACTGATGGAGGTTTAAGCGGTTTGGCCTCAAAACCATGGGCGGGGGATGTGTGTGCGGCACGCTACTCGCGGAGGAGGTCCCGGCGCGGACGGACGGCACGTGATGGCATCGGGGAGATTGCGTGGATACAAAGCTACCGGTGAGGAGGCGCGGTGGCCGTCGGATCAAGATGTGATGAGTTGGACAAGATTGCCCCCGGCGGTTAAGTC
>DXKC01119285.1:0-11703 GCA_031170775.1 Cymbopogon citratus
TTGCCTCATATTGGATAGGTGATAGAAAATCACTACTATCATCATAGTGTGTATAATAATTATTGCCAAGGTATAGTCTCAATAATTATATATTAGCAATTAACACATTGATGGTGCAAACCAGATTGGCGACCTTATAGTATTGGGGCATAATCTGCAAATATGTGTATATGCAGTAGATGTCATCCCATTACCTTGTGTTTATGCTAATAGTACGAGTATATCACACTTTGAGGGTGATTCAACTCGGAGGTAGTCACTATATTTTGTGGAAACATGGTGTAGACCTCAATACGAGACTATTGCTTTGAAGGTAAACATTGAAACGATGTAACCCTTATATAATTCATATTAGATTGGGTAAGCACATGCGGATAGTCACTATGTGATGGGCATAGTGTAGATCCTGCAGTAGTATTGGGATACTAGCTTGTGTATGGCCAATCAAAAAAATGAATTATGGCAATCACATGTAGGTGTAGACCTCTTTTGTAGTTCATATTTGAAATTGGGTACACACATTGAGGATGAAATCCCATGGTAGTACTGTGGTATACCATGTGTGTATTGCCAATTTTGAAAAAAGAACAAAAGTTGTCACCGTGAAGGTGAAGGTCATTGGTTCTAAAATTTGATATTGGATACGCACGTTGAGGATAATCACTATGCATGACATAGTGTAGATCCCACAGTAGTACTATGGTACTACCTTGTGGATGGCCAATATGCAAATTTTAAAATATTGTAAACAAATGACGAGTGGCAATGTCGCGGCCACGGGCGAAGTCGCGCGAGGGTCGTCGCCTCCATTAGCTGCCCGACCGCCGAGAAACTGCTCTCGCCGCCAGTCGCGGACATGGGGTCGCGCTGGCGTGCTGGCTGCGAAGACGAGTGGCATCGGCCACTGGCCGCGGGCGTGGAGCCCTCCGGCCGTCGCAGTTGTGGAGTCGTGGAGACAGAAGCAGTTTGCGGTCATGGGGATCGCCGGCCATGGCGCAAGGTCGTAGCCGTCGCTGTCGGGGAGGCTTGTGAGCCTTATCCACCTTTACCGGGACGGAGTCGGCGTTGAGACGGCCGCCTCGACGTCTCGCCGAAGAACGAATCGATGATTCGAACGATGATTACTCGCTAATCTTTCTCTGTGGAGAAATTGAGGTGGAGAGCGAAGGTGCTGATAACGTGTTGCGAGTAAATTGCGAGAAAGTGAAAGTGACACAAAATGTAGGCAAATGAACTCGTCGTGTTTATTCCATTGATCAGGTGATGTATATATACATGGTGCTAGAGAGAGGTTACAGGAGGAAACTCCCCCGTCAAGTAACCACTACGCATGGCCATGGTAGTGGGGGAAGTCTTCATGGTGAAGGCTTGCCACGTGGCGAGTTTGCGGTTGATGGTTGACTTGACTGGGAAGGAATCCTATGAGGATGAGATCATCCGGTACAAAATATTTCTAACATGCACGACGCCACGGCTTCACCGCTTCGCTTTCCGAGAAACAGTTACGAATAATTTTTAAAAATAATAGATATCATCAATTAATATCATAATTAGTATCATCGGAAAGAGGTTTAAACTTAGTTTTTTAATAAATTTATTTAATGATGCAAATGTTACATATATTTTTTAGAAATTAAATCAAACTTGTGACACGCATCCCATGGCAACACTCTTTAGGAACTCTTTAAGAACGGAGGGAGTATGTACTAGCCAGCGCTAAACTCTATTCACCGTGAGAAGGCAGTACTTAAAAGTTTCCAAATTACAGTAAAATTCCGGGCGCTTGCCATTCCCTAACTTTTCACGGCTTCTTCTGGTAGGCAGTGCAAGAAAAACAGAAATCATTTGCAATGATGATGAGAGCTTGTTCAGATTATCCTTTAGAGTGGTGTCACGTGTCAAATACATCACAATGAATCTGAAGATCACATCGCTGTTGGATACTATACATACACATATATATAGGGAAAACGAATGGCCGGAATAAACTATTTTCTCTAAGTACCCCCCACAAATTGGGGGACAAGAATATTAAAAAGAAAACGAGGAACAGGGTAAAATAAGTCTTCGCTCTGTGCCTGTCCCCGACACGTCGATTTGAGAGAACTATCACAACATGACATACTATACACAGACGGCACTATAGTCCAGAAGGAAAATTGCTGACTTGGCCTTGTTCCAATCTGTCCTCGCCATTTACTTTGTAAGAAATCCGGATCCGCATTGCAAGCGGTTTCTGCCCAGCAGGATAGAGGGAGAACTATCAGATATAACCATAGGGAATATGGAATGGAAAGATAAACTCCAAAATAATGCTGGATAAAGTGACTCCAAAATAATGCTGGATAAAGTGGTTACAGGATTATCAAGGTTTAAAGTTATGTAAATACAGAGCATACGAAATTCTGACTATGGCTGGTTCTTGTCCTGCGCTGGGCTCATTTGATTTGTTAAATTCAAGAGTTCATCTAAATTTGACCAGTTACCATCCGCTATGACCGTTACAGTGGATTAAATAAAGTTTAGCAATTTGAATTGAAAAAAGAACTCTGAACTTCAAAGGTTGTGACCAGAATTTGCTCCTATGGTACCCACCAAGAAAAAAAAAACTGGTTATAATTGTGGTAGGACATATTAGTAGGGACTGTAATGATGTGCACAAAATGCTTAACTCTTTTGTTAACAGAATTGTTGTTGACTAAGACAATTATAGGTTATTCGAATCAACTCATAAGCAGATACATGCTAAGAGGCACATTCATGGGAATGGTGTTGGATATGGAAGTACAAGCAAATTAGAAAAATGCCAGCGAGTAGCTTGTATAAGCAGATTCCAATTTTACTATAATCCTCATAGCAACATATGGTTATAGAATAGATAAATACATATATATAACCATTACAGAGTGAGACATACTCGCAAAGTTACAGTTAATCAATTATGCACACTAGAGGCAAAAGAATATATTAGTCTGCCTCTGTCTTGATCATATGTGTTACGCATCGTTTGCAAAGTGCACAAGAAAAAAAGGCTCATGTTGCTTATATAGTTATATTTTAAAAAATAAAGTACCATTTAGTTGAGTTACAGTGCATGGAACAACATTCAACAACTTATCTAAGAAAAAATGGTGAAGCACAGGAGCAGCGATAGAAATATGTGTCCATTTTCCAACAATGACATTTCGGCTGTTACAATCCATTCCATAAGCATTTTTTCCAAATGAATCCATTAAACTTGTTAAGCTTTATTTATGAAAAGAATTGCAAACATATGTTTGAAACTTTTCGGTCTAGAGTTTTCCTGTTAGTACTTGGCTACAGCTGTATAATGTCAATTGTCAACCATTGTAAAACATACCGTATGGAAAAAGACTAAAATGAATCACTGAAAAGATATACAAAAGCTGAACTGGAAGTAAAGGATGCAGATCTTCGTATACCTGTCCCTGTTGGTTATTGGTGACGTTGAGCCCTTGTGTAACTGAACCATTTCCACTAGCTGGAACAGTGTTGCCGCTAGCCGGATCCAGTCTCAATTGGATGAACTGCAAGAATAAGAACATTATCAACATCTCACTTATAAAACTTGAAAATACAAACAACGAAGCACAAAACGATGATCATGTTTTCCTCAAAAAAAAAAAACAAAGATGATCATGTTCAGCCTCTTTCCACTGCTCTAAGTCTAAGGTGAAGAAAGATGGTAAGGATCAGAACACAGAGTAACTACAAAAGTCAAGCTGTATAAATTTATGGAAAAACAAAAACAAAAAAAATGCTCAACAGCTTCAGACATGGGTAAGCTGAATAAAAGATTCACACTAAAACACATGAAGTATCATCGTTTATAAGTGTAAAAACTATGTATGTAGAATAAAAATCGTGGAGCATCAACGTGCTGTGCCAGTGAACAGCTCAAAAATAGATTACAGCATACAGCAATAAGATGTTACCTTTGGAACGGCAGCCTGAAAAATAAAATCTGTAAAAGTACTAGATGTCAAATTTGTAAAAGTGGCATGAATTGTAGTCTCTCGTGGGTTTCCAGGCTTCCTTTTGAAATCAAACGTGATCTTCAAGGCTGCACTCTGGAAAGCTGTTATTGATGGGTGGGTTGTAATCTCAAGTCCTGCTCAAATTAGGAGGTTCAGTGCCCATGAAGACATTATAATTACTTAGTTTGCCAATATGAACCAAACTAACCAGCAGCAGATGTATTTGATGTCAAACCATCGAGCAGATCCATGTCCTGCGGTACCACTGGTGTGGGTTTAGTCTCTGCTGCAATATTGGTAGACATTTTATCAATGGTCATAATCAGAAAACAGGTGTCAACATCAAACCAAAGAAACCAGAAGCAAATGTACCTGGTGACAAACTACCAAGGAGGTCAATAGCTTCAGGTGCAGCAGGAACAGGTTTAGACTCTGCTCATCAGTATAACAAAATTCAACTACAGTCTAGAAAGTTAGAAACACAGGAAATTGATACAGCTAAAATTACTTTTACCTTGTCCAGGATGACGGGAGTCTGTTACGGAGGTGCCATTCTGTGATGGAGATGATCCAATGGACAGAAGATCCATAAGAATATCTGTGCTTGCGGTCGAAGTTACACCTGAACAAAACAGAAAGATTGGATATTGCTAAAGCAAGGAAATTTTCTGATATAACCGGTGTCCCAAAAGATAATAACTGAAGTACGCAATAAAGACCTTTTAGTGGGTAAAACATACAGTAACAAGCAACGAGATTACATACAAAATTTTGGATCCCATATTATAGCACTAGAAGTAAATTTAAGGATACAAAGGTAAATTACTAATTAGCAAATCACTGAGCGTGCAGCGAACTCAAAACTTCAGAAAAGGCAAAAGTGCATATTCTGAGGGAGGGGGGGACAGACGCAGGGAGTTCAATAAAGCCCTCTTGCTCGCTATGTAATAAGAGAAGCTCTCCCTCGTCTCAAAAATGTAATAAGAGAAGCAAGCTAACATGGGAACTGCACATGAAACAGAGATACCAGCAAAAGGAATACCTGTCGTTGATGAACTCACTCCACCAATACCCAGAAGATCTTGCAAAAAATCATTAGGTGTTGTAGTAGAAGCAACGGTTGAAGCTGGGGCACTATCAGCACTCAAATCAAGCAAATCAGCTAAAGGAGCTGATGAGGGTTTTGCTACACCATTCGGAAGCTTAAGGCTTCCGGGAGTGGCTGTTGGGGCAAGTTTATCTGCTGAAATAGTCGCTTGTGTAGCAGTAGCCCGCTTCACCAGATAACTAGCTTCGTCCAATACAGGCATGCGTTCAAGCAAGGTCGATCTGCACTTGAACCAGACTCTCTACAATTAACATCTCACATAACTAATACAATGGCAATTCTTCTGCGGTAACATATAGAAGTTTGGTGGGCCACCTGATAGACTGATGTCTTTGTATAATGGAAGTGAATTCAATTGATCTTTGCTGTAGTTCAAGCACAACATTCTCTTTATTCTGGGCAACTATTTGTTTCACCCTCCTGTTAAGACAGTAAATTCATAGTTAAAACATCAAAGCAAAGCAGTATTATACTATAATAATCACCTAGCTAGAGTAAACACTGTTTACAGACATAGCAAGCTTTAAAGTATTGAGGTTACAAAAGATCACCATAACAGGAATAATCGACATATATATGATGCTGTTACAGGGAAACAGCTATACAATCGACCAGAACACATAACCAAATTGTATGACCAGTGTTTATAGACATATTATCTGCTTTGAACTAGTCATACAATCCAACCATATGTATAGCAAATTAGCAGGGTTCTAGTAAGAGGTAGATATTAGTTTAAAATCCAGGAGGGCAGATATATCACTATATGTCAAATTAACACAGAACAATGACTCATCTTGTAAAGAAGATTCATTAAAGGTGCTGTTAAAAACATGAGCAACTCATACATGATGGTGTACCACAAATTACTACCACAATGTGCAGATAGATACAGCAGAATACAGCCCATTATTGTGTACAAAGGGAAAACATTCATGATTCAGTGATTGATGGTGAGTCTGAAGTCCAGCAGGCCTATTGGATAGACAGAGGGATCCCTCCTCCCACCCACCCCCAGGGGCACCACCCTACTATTGACTTAATTATTCCCCATTATCTTCCTCTGGACACCACAGAAGAAAACAGATATACGTGCTCCCCACTCCATGTAGGCTTTCCTATTCAGATGCTACACCATTGAGTACAGGGTCAGGACATGTTCAGCAACCAAAATACTTTGCCTACTTGGATGTCATTGAATACCAGGTCAGTTAGGACGCAAGAGGGCGTCCCGATCAGTTCTGTAGATCCAAACTTGGATCTCTAGGAATGTACTCAAATTTAGCAGGAAAGTCATGAATAAAAGAGAACCAAAAGTGCACCAAACAAATACAAGTTCACAGTTAAGAGAACCACAGCTTTGAGACACTATCTCATGAATTAATAATTTAGTGCAACAACCGTTGAGGTCAGGTTGAAAGATATCTTACTCTGATGTCGAAGGAAATCGTGAGGAGAGCTTCAGAAGAGCAACCAGACACATAGCTCCAGTTGTCACATCTGTCGAGTAGCGGTTAAGAGCGACCTCTACGGCATTCACAGCATCAGATTCTGTTGCCTGAACAATTTGATACATTTCTTGTGATGTATGACAAGTTACAAAATTGCACTAAAAGGTAATGGATCAAATGCTTATACCAAAAATTAGATGACTAGTAGTGCGCGGTAGGTTGGGAAAGGTTTCTTACAATTCAGTTCATTTTTCCTAAGCTAAATATATAGATTTGTGAAGGGCGGCCCTGGTGCAAGCGGTAGAGCTTTACCGCTTGCGACCAAGAGGTCCAGGGTTCAAGCCCCAGCCTCTACACATTTGTGCGGGAAAGGCTGTTGGCTATTTTCCCTTCCCCAGATCCCGCAGTGCGGGAGCCTACGGCATCGGGTACGCCCTTTTTTTAAATATGTAGATTTGTAAATAAGGCCAGCTGCTATGCATACATATATAATTATATATGAATATGAATGTGCAGCAGATTTCTGGAATAATTACTGAGCCCTTTGGGTGGGGCCAGGATAGCTGTCAGCCTAGCTCCTTCAAGTAGAATTTAGAGCAGACAACAATAAAACTTAAATATGTGGCAGATTATGCAGTAGTTCAGAGGCAGCTGGGAGCATGATCTAGCAAGTTCAAACTTCACAACAAAGAGCATATCCTTCAAGAATTGTCCACTTACCTTAATTGGTTCTTCCCCGTCCAGCATGCCAACATTGTTCACCAGCATTTCACCATATTCACCAATGCACCAAACAGCTATTCTTACTAAACTTCCCTAATCAGTATAGTATTGACAACGTTACAGGCATCAGGCAGGATGAGATGGAATGGAATGCAATATGAAGAGTATAAACTTTCCCCTAACCTGTTTACCATATGCTTGTAAGGCCTTATACAATGACCTTACTGAATATCCTTGAAGCTCAGATGTATTACTTAGTACAACAATAAGGGCATGACAAACATCATCCTTCACATGATTTCCAGCCTGTTCAACAATAAGAGTGGAACATGAATTGGTTTTGATATCTCAAGCTATGTCAGGCAATGGATCACAACATAACTATGAACAATGCCTCAATCCCAATTACCATAATACCTAGCGTGTGTGCGAATATAGCAATATTTGTGTAGCTCAAAAGAGTTATGACAGGTTTTTTTGTGATAGCGGAAGTGCCTAGCATCCTTTGGAGGTTACTGTGTGCATGTTGTAAGTATCAGGCACAAAAGGACAAGGAAAAATGTAAGAAACCCAAGTCTAAGGCTAAAATCTTTGAAGAAACATTGAGAAACTTCCTTCCCTACAGTTTCATAATTCTGATCAATAAATGCCAATGCAGGTAACAATAATCTCACTTGACATTTCCAGTAGGTACTATACACTACTTAGGTACTCTGTATGTATAAGGATGCAGGTTGAACAGAATTGTCCAGAAGATGAAATAACTCCAACAGTGTTGCAGCCAAAAAGATGCAAGGTTAGAAGTAAAATTGCAAGAAACAAAAAACAAAAATGGTGTTCTGGAGTGCAGACTTTTCGGATATAAATGTATCTTCACAGTACTCAAGTACTTACCAAAGATAAAACCTTAAACATCTGGTCAAGGTACCATAATTTTTCTTGAGAAAACCTATTGACGGTGCAACATTGTTAAACACTCCACAATTCAATAAGAACCAACAGAATAAATAGATACTAACTTTTCAACTATAGAGCATATCTTTACTGTGAGATCTCCTATAAAGTCTGGATCCGCTATGTTTAAGTAATCGATGAGCTCTTTAGTCAAAGGCTTTACATTTGTATCATTGACTAACAAATAAACAAGTTCAAGAGCCCTTTTGCGAATGGAGGCATCGGCATCCTGAAAGGTACACAGCAATTAGAAATAAGAAAACCCAGAATAACAGAAATAGGGTGCTTAAAACAGTAAGTGTCAGGTTTGATGTAGCTAGCTAAACAGCAGACTTGATTATATACAGTGAGAAACTAAAAGATCATATATTGTGAACTTTTGACTTAAATATTACTTTGCAAGAGCAGTAACATAGACACACACTAATCTGCCTCAAATAACATGAATCCAGGATTAGATAGCACTCCTCCGTTCCAAATTGTAAGCTGCTTTGGCTTTTCTAGTTACATACTGCTGTGCATCTAGACATAAATTGTGTCTAGATACATAGTTAAAACTAAGAATCTAGAAAAGCCAAAATGACTTACAATTTGGAATGGAGTACAAGAGAAGCACTCTAAACCAAGTGCAGGATTGATGAAACTACCGAGAGCGAACGCAATATTGGACTAGATAAGCCAACAATTTTGTCACACACGTTCATTCAAGAACTTTTCAAAGCTGGAAACAAAAGGTGGGTCTACAGTCTAAACTGGGTTTGTTAAAATGTGAATGCCTAAAACCTGAAAGTATTATGCTAACATGCTGAAGGTTAGAAAGTGTAGGCATGTGGTATAATATGAGGGTTCATGTAATCTAATAAATACACAAATTGGCATGAATTAGCATAAGATATAGTAAGACAAACACTAAGTACGGATAGTATTGCATGCATTCTTTACCTTTACACACTCTAATATTGTTGTCCTGTGCCTCTGCACTGCTAGTGCATCAACTGTAATGGCCCTCATAAGCATGTTAAGAGCGACATATCTGAAAGAGGACAGGCACAGTAAATAACCCACCAGTAAATGTTTCACTGATCAAAAGAACATAACCAACAGGAACCATTTGTTCTGTGTAATATTGCTTGAAAAATAGTTTCAGCTGAATCAATTTCATAGGCTATAATAACTTTAGCTGCAAATTTAACATAGGTACAAATTTAACTAGCAGGTCCATCATGCAAGGTAGAAGAAACTAATCATGAACAGTGCTTATAGAATAGAAATAAGGAAAAACAATAAGCAATCGAGACCAACGAGAAGAGCATACTGACCTTATATTGTTGTCGCGGTTAGACAAGAATCTACCCAAAATATTGATTGCCAGCACACGTAAACCACTAGTAGCTTCAATACCCATTATAGTCTGAACACATTCATACAGAATTGCATTTCCAGCATTCTTGTTTGACTCAGTTTTCGTTGCAACCTGGATAAACATAATAATTGCAAGTTTATATATCAGACGTCTGTCATTGGCTAAATAATGCAAAACTAGTCCATGGTACTATATAGCAGATCTATAATATTGTAAGCATATAACATGGTTGGAACGTAAGACCAAGAGGCATGATAGTATGAAACCAAGAAAAAAAATATATGACAAAAAGATACATGCCCTTGCTGAAATATGTGTGTTTTGTACCATAAAACAGTACATGCAGGTTTAATGCATGTGAAACCAAAGATATGATTAATCAATCACCTGAGCAAGAATATCATTCATATATTCACTGCAATCTGCATCTCCTTGACCCAAGATCCGCAGAAGTTTAAGGACTCGAATATGCAAGAATGGATCAACAATACCAGAAACATCATACTCAGGAGCATATGAACTATTGGACACATCTCTCAGTATGCGAACCAAACCTTCAATGCAGTTCTGCGACGAGAAGAAAACATATCTCAGCCACTCAGGAATTATAGTGCCATTTTCAACAAAGAAAATGTTAATCTTAAATATTTCCTATGCGCAAGAAGAGAGCACTGATGCATCAAATATCCAATCGGATCACCATTTAATCGTATAAGAAAATGTTAGACAAAGGAAAGACATGCTTCCATTTTTTTCTGTACGCGTCCCTGTAGTTCTATACTTCTATTGGTAATGTTGGAGCCTTGCGATAAGAAATAGATGCCCTTACCTTTCTCAGGTACTCTAGAGCATCTTTGCTTGCTTTGCATAGTTCTGTGCAGAGCTGAATTGCAGATATAAGAACCCCATGGTGTTTTTCCTTCAACAAAGATGCAGCCAGGCCCATGAAGTTCTCTGCCAAATCTGGCACTTTCCTGACAATCCTTATGGAGCACAAAGCAGCCTAATAAACAAGTACAAGTATACCATGAATTAAATTGCATCCAAAAATATGCATACGGAAGTTTACATTGACTAATTGATGAAAACATTCACAACGAACCTGAATTTGGTAGTTCTAAAATATGAAGTTTCTGAATCAACCTAGGTTTCAATTGAATTACAATATACAGGAAAATACCTTTTTCTTTGTATTGACTTCCCTACTGCGCATCAACCTCTCCACTTCAGGAGAAAGATCCCGCGCCATTTCAGCAGAGCAGATGTTCCCAAGAGCACACAGTGCAAGGCCCACGATGAACTGGTTCGTATGATTGAGATCTCTGCCCCCAAATTAAGCACTAACATTACTCAAAATTCAGCACAGCGTTTGAGCAAACAACACTACCCGGGGTGATATTGCAGAGACAGCATGGGCGTCCTACTGTTTGAGGGAGTTGGTGACGAGCATGAGCACCTCCTGGCGCTCGTCGAGGAGCAGCATGAGGCCGAGGTAGCCCACTCGCTTCTCAGGGTACCCCGCGGCCGCGATGAGCTTGAGGCACTCCATCTGGGCGAAATGGGTGGGGTACCCGAGCATATGGATGAACATGAGCTTGGCCATGTTCCTGTGCCGGAGCTCCGGCTCATTCTCGCTGATGGCCGTGCGTATCGCCGCGCATTCCCGCCGCACCACCGCGCGCTCCTCCGCCGCCGTCTTGGACGCGCGTATCGCGCGTATCATCTCCCTGCGGGAAGCTCAGGAAGCACAGTTACAGTTACAGCATTGGTAACGCGCGAGCGGCGAGCATGACGGATCCGGCGCAGGTTTGGGGAATTTGGTAATGGGAAGCGGGGAGGGGTCTCACCGGAGGCTCGTCCCGGAGGAGAAGGGGCTGAAGGCGATGTCCGAGGCGAAGTCCTCGACGATCTTCTCGACCGTGTCCATGTTGAGATCTCGGGGAGGGCACGCCGCCGCGAGGGGAGAGCTCGCGGGATCTGAACGCCGTGGTGGTTGGGGGCGGGAAGCAGCGGAAGGCGAGGCGAGGCTTACCGAATAGAGCGGGGCAGGTGAAGACGTGAAGTGGCGAACAGGGCCGCGGATTTTTTTTTTCTATTTTTTTTAAA
>DXKC01119291.1:0-16695 GCA_031170775.1 Cymbopogon citratus
TAAGGTCGAGATGGCAGACTAGAGGGGGGGTGAATAGTCCTTTCTAAAAATAATCGTGTTGGCTAGTCAATATAAATGCGTAATTAAATCTATCGCCCTAGCCAAGACTACACCCCTCTATCTATAACTCTAAAAACACCTTATTTAAAAGATCCTAAACAAGAATATAAGGTGCTAGGCTAGCAAGTGCTCTCCTAATTAATTCTAGCTTGCAAGGTCACACAAACCTAAGCAACTAGTACTTTTCACACCGGGGGAGCACCTACACAATTCTAGTGAGCAAAAAGCACAAAGCCAAACCTAAGCTCACTAAATGCTTAATGACAAGGCTACACAAGCCAAACCAAGAAGCTCAATTTACTTAACTACACAAGCTAAGCAAAACAAAAGAATTACTTTTAGCTACACAAGCAAGAAGACAATTAGAGAGCTACACAAGTTAACTAAAAGAAAGAGCAACTACACAAGCACAAGATATATATAAGAAAGTAAATACAAGGCTTGTGTATGAAGATTGCAAACCACCGATAAGAATAGATACAAGTTGACACGGCGATTTTTACCGAGGTTCACTTGGTTGCCACCAAGCTACGTCCTCTTGTGTCGACCAACACCTTGGTGGTTCCTCCGGTAATTGGCTCTCCAAGCCAATGCCCCTCAAGGCAAGCCTCCGCAAAGGCACCGCAAGCGAACCCACACACAAGTGCGGTAACTCAATGACACGAGCAATCCAATAGAGTTACTCTTCGCGATCCCCGTGGGGTGAGCACAATAACCCCTCACAAATCCTCCTCCGGAGCACCGCACAATCTCCTTGCGTGCTTCAACGGAGTCACAATCCACCAAACCGTCTAGGTGATGGCAATCACCAAGAGTAACAAGAAATCCACAATTGCAATCACCACCTAGTGCCACCAAATTGAATCACAAATGCATGCACACTAGGTTTCCAATCCCCTCTCAAATTAGCCCTAGGCTTGAGATGAAAACAAAGGGGAAATGGTGGATCTTCACCCTCTCAACATCACTCTCAAAGAGCTCTCAATCTCTCATCAAATATTTCCTCAAAACATTGGAGAGAATGGGGAGGAAATATGAACCCTAGAACATGTTCATGAGAGAGCAAGAGAGGGAGAGGGCTCACTGTGCTTGATTGGCTCACCTCGGAACGACGAAGCCGACGGCCTAAATGCCCCACGGGCTGGCTGCCAACGGTCGGGAGCCGTTGCCCCCACGCGCTCCGCCTGGAGTTCACCAACGGCAGGAAAAACCGGAGAGCCACTCCCCTTCCTCTGGTTTACGAAGTGGCGGCGCCTACTCACGAACAGAGCAGCGGCCACGGCATTAGCAGCGAGCGAATGCAAGGCCAGGTAAGCAGCGGCAGCAGCGCAACGCACCAGGCGGCGGCGGCCGGCCCAGCGCGGGCGGCCAGCCCACCAGCCAGCAGCGCAAGCAGCAGCTAAGCAGCAGGCCTGCGGCGGCGGCCCACAAAGGGAAAGCAAAGCAACAAGCAGGCCGGCAACACAGTAGTGGCAGCCCAACAAGGCAAGTGGCCCAAGCGCAGCTAGCCGCAGCAGCAAATGGCAGCAAGCCAACGGTCCAGCACCAGCGTCGGCCACGACAACTAACAGGCAAAGCAAAAACGTGGCCACCGAACAAAGCTCATGCGTCCGAGATAAAAGGCCACCAGCACCCGTACTCTCTTTGGTCTTTGCCTGAACTTGCATGCAAACAAAGATATATAAAGACAGCTCATGCACTCACACAAGTGCCCCTCTCGGTCTCTATTTTTGGTAGCTCCAAAAACAAAGCTTCTTGTTTACTAACCCACTAAACATTGCAAGACAATTTTAGCAAAGGGTTAGATTTTCACAAAGAATATTTTCCGGCTTTTCTCAATCCAAATAAAGCACAATCTCATCCAAAGAATATCAAACCTCTTTAATCACTTGAGATACCATTTCCCCAAGACTTTTCCAGGGAATTCTCATCCAACTCACCAAGTCACTAAACCCCATGCATATGCAAAGCAATTCATTTTAGTGGCACTAGATGAGTAAAGCAATTATAGTTTTCCCCTCTTAATAGTACGGTTATCAAATCTAAACCCGGTCATAAACTTCTCTAGACCGGTGAAATGAAATGGCCTATAGGTTATACCTTTGCCTTGCGCATTCCATTCCATCTCCGTCGTTGTTAATGCAACATATGCACCAACCAATCAAGAATAGTATGATCCACTCCATATCATCACATGACCGTCTTGGTCCATCGATCTTGACCTCACTTGCTCTTCACCGTTGAGTCGGTCCATCGGCGCCAAGTCTTACCCAAGCTTCACCACGCATGGTCCTTCGCTTCAAGGTCTCGACTTGCCCTTCACCATTCAACCGGTCCATCAAGCCAAGTCTTGTCTTGATCTTCTTCATACTTTGGTCACATGACTCTATGTTATGTCTCATATGCAATGAGCTCCTTCAACATCACATGTGTTGAGCTTCACAACATTTCCAAGCCATTTCACCTCCATGGCATAAGTTGCTCACACACATGTTTCTATGGACTAATCCTGCGTATCTCAACATAAACATATTAGTCCAACCTAAAGTTGTCACTCAATTATCAAAAACCAACCAAGGGACCTTTCAATTATGCTTGAGGTAAAAGGTCCCAGGTTCAAATCTCATGCACCGTGTAAGTGAGATTCTAGGGTTTAAATAATTTTCTTCGTTTTGAGGATGGGCTTTAGTTATGGTTGCGTGACTCGGTAGTAAACACAACTTTTAGTCCCGAATTTGGCAATCTAGGTTGTGAAAATAAAATGAGGGAAAACAAAGTGGTCCAACATCTCACTTTCTATTTTTTATGAAATAGAATGACACAATCCATCTTTAAAACATATTTCCTCACAAACTAATTAATAATTAGTACTAGTATGAGGGACAAGATTATTTCAATAAATTTGAGGAATAATAGACTCATGGTGCATCACTTCATATTACATTGGTTGATTCTGTTAGAATATAAGCTTGTCCAATAAGAAATTTTGAAATTTTCAGAAAAAAAAATTCAAAGGCTCATTCATGTGTGCAAAGAGGGGAAGTGGGAAACTCTATAGTACACCCCTTTTTTGTGGAAGTGGTGATAGACACTTATATGTGAAAGTATTCTCTACTTCCCTAAGTCTAGTGTGAGGAGAAAGCAAGCTCACATGCAGTCACTTTGGCTCACTAAGTGGCATAGGAACGCGACACCTACAGGAATGGTAATTTTACGAGCGCACGACCTCTTTTTTAGAGTCGCAGAGTCCTAAACAAATAATTGGGTGAGCATGTCTCTGGCAACCTCATCCTTGTGATCCTACAACGAGAGAGGACGATTAAGGTTTATAGAAACTGCACTTCATGCGACGACTGCTCTCAAACTCTATGACTGATCGTCTTTCATCTAAGTCAAGCGATACTAAGTTCCACCATATTTATCATCAACTACTCCGAGTTCTTCCTCTCCACCACTAATCGACGACTTCGTACCACTACCAACGGTGTCTCCTGCAGATAAAAGGTACACGCACCGCAATCCAATATATTATTTTCGTATGCCTGTTGTTTCGATCATGATGTTGTTCATTGTTCACTATTTGTGGATGTCCAATCTAACTAGTATAATGTTTTTTGAACAAGTCGGCAGGGGAGTCCCCTACCTATTTTTTTCTTTTCAATTAAATGAAAGAATCATACAGAGTATTTGGTTTACAAGGCCTCCAGGCCGAAAAGAGGAAAACAAGGCTCAAGTAAGGCTATCTCTCCAAATATTGATTAGGTTACATTTGCTCGGTTTTGATTTGATACAAAACCAAACCTAGATCATGAAAGAAGTGTTGTTTCCACATAATGAAGCTCATGGCTTCATTGTTAAAGAAAATGTTGTTTCTAGTGCACCAAATACTCCAGCAGCAAGTGATGAGAACTTCTCTGAAAATTGAGTTGTTGAAGTTTCCTTTAGCTATTAGGATCATGTCTAGAGGGTTGAGGTTGAAATCCAGTGAATGGTTAGAGAATCCCAACAGTCTTGGGCAAACCTGCACTCAAAGAAAAGGTGAAAATAGTATTCATCTATCCCTTCATCACAGAGCACGCATTCATAGTTGGGTAAATGCATATTCTTTCTTCTCAGCATATCTCTTGTGTTCATTCTATCTCTTACTAGCAGCCAGAAAAAGAACCTTTGGTTACCAGGGTTGCTGCCTTTCCAAATCCATCTAAAGAGGGGTGAGGCCTCTGAGTTTGTTGTCATTGCTCTGTAGGCTTTCTTGCTGGTGAACTTGCTTGATCCCCAAGTGTATGACCAGGTATCCTTGACATCAAAATCCAGATTGCTATTATCTAACAGCTGTTTCAAATCTTCTAGTTGGTCTGTGGCTGTTGACATTCGTTAAGTGTAATAAGAATAAGAAAGATTCCGCAAGCGCACAGAACATCATCGTAGCATTTTACCAGGAGTATTCCAGGTATCGTTATTTATATTTTACCACTGGGAAGCTAAGGTTAAAGAATCTGGTAACTTAATCTACTAACTTAATAAATCAACTAGACTAAAGCAGGGGTAAATGATAGGTAATAATATAATAAGTGAGAATTCTATGATAAATGCGTAGATAGCCATAGTGGAAGGACAACGGGAGAGACCTAGGTTCTTGAATACTTCTCTATTACTTTAGTTCTATGATAACAGGGAATGAATAGATATAGCAATCACATATTAGCACTTTGGAGCAGCAGTACCTTTCCAACTCTCGAACAAGACTGGGAAAAAGTAGCTGGGAGAAGGCTGCCAAAAGCTCTACGAAACACCAATCCGAACGTGGTGGAATACGAAGGCCTGACAGAGCTGTCACCCCTGGGGCTACCACAACTATCCGTGGGATTGGGCGCAACCTCAGGTAACCTATAATCTAGGCACCACGCCTACACTATAAATTACTACTCTATCTAATCGATATAACTAGAGCACTCAATACGAGCAAAGATCCCATGCCAAAATATAATAACTACACTACTCAATAATAATAATGGCATAAAAGTAAATAGAGAAGATAAATATATTAAAGCATAAGTCTTACAATAAATATAAATACATACCAAGACTCTGAAGACTCCTCCAGAATCGGAGCGTAGCTCCGCTCTCCCTAACTCCCGACTAGAACTACTACATTGGAATGTCTAGCCCTAATTCTCTAGAGATAAGAGGTTACCCATTCGAGGGGTGCCTCATCAACTCCATAATAATGTGTTTCCTCCAGGGGCCAGGGGGTCTGATTATATAGTCCTTTCCTCTGTGCCTTTTTGGTTCAACAGGCGATGTGTACTAAACTTTCCACCATACCTCAATAAAATGCATATAGGCCTTAATGGACCAAAATCTGATTTGGGCCCAATTAATCCCGCAGCTCTTTTATGTGGATTCCTTCTTTTATTAATATCTCTTGATTCTGAACTCCAAATATAGCAAGTAATATATGCATTTCGATCAACTCGACGAGATCTTCGCAATGGTATACTCCGTTCTGTCATGAACCAATCTTGATCAACAATTATTATTCATCTTCAAAGGCGGTGGAGCAAGATCTGCGAGGCTCGCCGTGATTGGACGATGGGGCAGGGCGGGCGCCCCAACCACCAGGGCGGGCGCCCTGGCTGTGGGCCCGTTCGGCCTCCCATTCAGTCTCATGGCTTCTGGAGTCTTCTAGATGGTATAAAATTGCGCGGCACGTTAATATCTCTATGTAAACCCGACGTGTGGGCCTTTTCTCCATATTTTCTGATAACCCCATGCAGAAATAGACAAACACCAAAACTCGTGGAATTCTGTCAGATAAAACCCTAAGTCTGGGTGTTGGTTGCATTTGGATCCTTTTCTTTATTTATTTGATGATTATATTTGGTACTTAAGGACCGTCAACAGTGGCCAAGGCAGACAAGGTTGGTGAGAAAACTCTATCTAGTTGATTGCTAAGTAGGAACCTGATAGAACATTTAGGCTTTCTTGTGAAGGAGAACAACTAAGGAAATTTATCCTTTAAAGGTTGGTCCACCCAGATATCTAGCCAGAGGAGTACTGAGCTTCCTTTACTGGGTTTGCAAATTGCCATAGTCTGAAATTTGGGATATGTCCTTCCACCAGAAGGAGCCAACTGGAGCTCTTCCTTGTGGTGGAACATTAACATTGTGGTAGAGCTTTGTCCAGGTAAGTGTGACCCAGGGGATGTCAGAATGGTTATAAAACTTGTCTAAATGTTTGAGCAACAGTGCCTCATTTTGTCTTTCTATATTTATGATTCCAAGCCCCCTAAATTTTTTGGGTTTACAAACCTCTTCCCAGGCCACTAGTGCTTTGCCTCTGTAATTCAGGCCTTTCTTGACCTATCAATTTGCTGAATTATCATTGGGGGTAATTTTAGACAACACATGTAGAAGGTAGGGAGTGCTGAGAAGACAGAGTTTACCAAGATTAATCTTCCACTATAACTGAGCATTCTGCTAATTCCATTTAGCCTTCTTTCTATTCTGCAAGTGAGTGGGGCAAATTCAGTCACTGATGGCTTTGTGGTTCCAAGTGGCAGACCAAGATAAGTGAAAGGCATCACACCAACCTGACAGCCAAATGTGTTTGCTAGATGTTGGGCTCTTTTATTGTTTATGTTGATTGGTATCAAGGAGGATTTGCTGAAATTGACATGAAGGCCACTTGAATCAGAAAAGGTCCTAAGAAGGCACTTGAGGTTGAAGAGAGTTCTGGCATCTCCAGGGAGTATGAGAAGAGTATCATCTGCAAACTAGACAATTGGGTAATCATCATTGAAGTCATTACTGAGTGGGTGTCTAAGAATCCCTTGGTTCCAAGCTTTGTTCACCATGCTTTGTAATAGGTCAGCAGCTAAAACAAACAGTAATGGTGAGAGTGGGTCTCCCTGCCTTACTCCCCTCAAACACTTAAAAGGTTTTCCTGGGCAGCTATTCAAAATTACTGAGAAAGTGCCTATTGTCAGTAGGTTTTTGATCCAGTCAAACCACTTGTTTGGAAAGCCTTTGTGTTTCAAAACGTTCAGGATGAAGTTGTGTTCCAACTTATCAAAAGCTTTTTCAAAATCAAGCTTGAGGATGATGATCTCTTTTCTGGATTTATGGCAGATATGTAAGAACTGGTAGGCCCAGGCAAGGCAATCCTAGATTGTCCTTCCTCTAATGAAACCATACTGGTTTCTGTGTACCATTTTCACTATTTCTATTTGCAGTCTTGTTGAAAGGATTTTAGTGATGCACTTGACTGAGTAATTCATCAGGGAGATGGGTCTAAAATCATTGACATTCTCTGGGTATCCTTTTTTGGGATAAGGGCAATAACTAAAGAGTTAATGCTTGTGAGATCAATATTTGAGGCTAAGAAGTCCATCAAGGTTCTGATGAAGTCATTTTTCACTATGTCCCAACACTTTTTGATGAAGAGTCCATTAAAGCCATCATGACCAGGTGCATGTTCATTGGGTAGTGACTTTATAACAGAGTTGATTTCAACTTCACTGAAGTCATGAGCTAGATGTGAAAGGTCAGAGCTTTCCAAGAGGTTATCCAGATCAAAAAAGGTATCGCTGTATTCAGTCACCCCCCATTTTGTCTTTATAGGCATTCCACAAGAGGTTTGCTTTTTGATCATGATCTGTGACAGTTGCACCATCTGAGTTCCTTAAAGTTACTATAAAGTTTCTTCTATGAGAGGCAGTAGCCATGATGTGAAAGAAGTGGGTGTTCTCATCTCCCAAGTTCACCCATCTTGCTGTATTTCTTTGCTTCCAATATTTTATTTTTGATTCTAACAGATTTGACAAATGTGCCTTGACAAGAATCCTGAAGGATGCCTCTAGTCTGGACAAGGTCCTCTGATCTTCCAAACCATCCATCAGGGAGATCACCCAATTACAGTTATGGATCAGTTTGTTAATTTTGGACAAATTTTTGCTCCATTTCTTCAGGCCCAATCTTACCTGTTTAAGTTTTGCTGACAGGGTCCTAGCAGCATTGGTGAAAAAGGGAGCACTATTCCAGTGAAGAGATACAACATCTCTGAACCCTGGATGATCTAACCAATAGCTCTCAAATCTGAACATGTTGGATTTTGGAATTGCATTTCCAACATGTACCACATATGGGATATGATCAGAGATGGGTCTTGCCAGGGTGTGAACAAAGGTAGCACGGAAGGTGAGGGGCCACTCAGCTGAGGTGAAGACCCATTCTAGCTTGATCAGAAGAGGGTCGGTTTGCATGTTGCTCCAAGTGTAAGTACTACCACTGAAAGGTAATTCCAGGAGGTCTAAATCTGAAATTAGGTTGTTGAACATATCGATTTCCACTGCATCGCGTCCTGGTTTGTTTCTATCAGAGCTATTTCTATAGAGATTGAAGTCACCACCAAGTATCCAGTTGTCAAAGGAGGAAGTATCAAGGTTCATCAGCCAGGTTAAGAAGGCATCTTTCTGTTCTGAATGAGAGGGTCCATAAATGTTTGTAACAAAAATGCAGCTGTTATCAGCTCTGCAAACGAGTTTAACTGTCAGTCCATAGGAGGAGCATTGAACAACTGTACCATCAAAAAGACTACTATTCCAAACTGTAAGCAGTCCACCTAAGGCGCCGACTGATGGTGCAAAAGCAAAGCTATCTAGTTGTCTGGTGCAAAATGTTTTGATGTAAAGATTATCAAATATCTCTCTTTTAGTTTCTTGTAAGCACAGGATATGACAGGCACTTTCCTTGATTTTTTTCTCTAACTGCGTCCCATTTAGATTGGGAATTTATCCCTCTTATGTTCCAAAAAAGGATCTTACTGCTGTTTGTTCTAATGTTGTGACTATCCATTAACAACCAAACAACTAGGTAGCAAGGGGTTTGGGCAGACACTTGTCAAACCAAACTTAACAACAGTAAGGTGTAGTGGGTGAATAGGGATAGCAAGCTTAACGATGGTGAAACTCAGGAAAGATAACAGGCGCAACACCAATCGATAAAGCTTAAACCACACCGCGATTAAGATAGAAAGGTTCAGGTGCATAAAGCAACAATTCAGATACAACAGATTATTGAGCCAGTACAAACACTGGACTGAAAGACAAAAGCAAAGGTTTGAAACCCCTAGTACTACTGACAGAGCTAGTGCTAGACAGCAGAGGTAGATGGGACTATTCATCTATGTCATCCACTTCAAGCAGAGCAGCAGAAACAGCCTCAGGCTGAATCTCAAGATAGTCGACTCCAATCCCTACCATGATAGCCCTTGGGAGATGTGGTGCAGGCTCTCCTTCGGGGGGGTGATTGCAAGAGGCTGTGCTTCCACTATGTCAGCATCAGAGGCAGTCTTCTTCTTGGGTTTCTTACTCTTGGGCTTCTTGCTGTTACCAACACCAGTGGATGGCTTGGTATGGGCCTTTGCACTTTCTGGGTTCTTGTATCCCCTAAGCTTGTTTGCCACTCTTGCACTGCGCCTGAAGAACCTGTTCTCCAGTAGCTCCTCTACCCTAATTGTCTTCTTCTTCTTCTTGTTCTGGTCGGGAGTCTTGAACACAGTTGGGGCATCCTCAAGGATCTCAAGGTCTGAGTCAGCCATCTGCAGAGAGGCACTCACATTAAGAGGAGTCAGGGCCAAGGGTTCTTTTCCTTTGTCCATTTTCACACTACTCTCTCTGTTCACTGCTTCCTGCATTTCCATATCTGATTCAGCTTCTATCTCTTCATTGTCATCCTCAGTTGCATTCTCCTCTTCCAGTTCATTCTCTATCCCATTGTCCATCTCATCCTCATCTTCAGAGTCACCCAGAAGTTTATAGTCCCTTGCCAATTTCTCCAGGGATTCATTGCCCTCCACCAACTGTGGTTCAGAGATAGATAAGAGATGAATTAGGATAACATTGTCATTGAAATAAGAAGGGATTAGAGTAGACTCGTCAATATCCAAGAGGTTTAGAGATCTTAAGAAGATAGGAGGAGTAATGTGAATAAAATTGAGTACCTGTCTCACCAGGGAGGGGATCACAGGCACAAGGGGGTCATAGGGAACTGAAGGCCCATAGATAACAGACTTGAGCCTTGGCATTCCAGAGGAACTGGCAGCTTGTAACCCCTGGTTGGACAGGTTGTTAGGATTGGAATCACGAGTTGCATCGGCATTGATTGCATCAAACACTGAAGCTAAGTTGGGCCTCCATCTGTCAGCACTGTCAACTCTACCCATTGTTTCAGTGTTGTCCCAGGCCATGTCAGAGCTCTGAATACCTGCGTCAGGAGTAGCATCAGAATCATCAGAGCTAGAGTCTCCAATCTGAGCATCACCAATCCATCTAGGTGGTGGAGGGGGCACTGGATGAAGCGGTCCCAGGGTCACAAAGGCTTCTTCATCTCTAGGTAGGATAATGGCGTTTTGCTTTAGCAGATAAACTGGGGTGGTCCAGGAGTGTCCTCTATCCGGTAACCCTGCATTAATCTTTGCTGAATCTGCAATCTTAGAGCTGTCATTCAGATACATTTTGATAACTACAATGCCAGGCTTATTGACTCCAAACCAGTCTACCATGATTCCAAAACCTGAAACCGATTTTGCTACTATGTTAATCGGTTTTGAGATCTTCAAGAAAACCAAGCAGCATAACCCGGGCTTCACGATCCAGATCAAAAGTGCGGGCATTATCAGCATCATCATGTTTGACTACACGCAGATCTTAGGCATTACGAAATCTGAAAGTTGGGCCCAGGAAGCGTTCCCTTTCGATAGAGGAGGCAAATCTAACATATGCATCACCAAGCGGGCAGGGTTCAACCTCTAACAGATGGACTTCATGCACACTAAAAAAATAGTCACAGAGGGCCTCTTGCAAGATTGGGAAGTCGAGTTTGTTTACCGGCGGGTTGAGTTTGATGATGGCGAGGTCTTCATTGTGCTGGTAGTAGCAGCCAGTGACGAAGACCTCGAGGCGGAGAGGTGGATGAGGAGGGCGCTCCACCAGCGTGAACCCTTTAGGGACGAAAGGAGCCGGATCCACAGGCCAGTTCGCCATTGGCACCGGTGACGACGAACTCGAGGGCGAGGATTGCGCTGTAGATGGGGGAGGGGAGGCAGACAGGAAACCAGAACCGTCGTAACGAGTAGGCAGCTTGATATTTATAAGAGCGAGGGTCGCCTCTTCGGATTCTGGACGGGAAACCACTCGGTAAGTTCGCTGAGGCCTGGATTTCCGAAAGCACCTTCCCGAATCGTGTCCATAAATGAAGCAGGTGGAGCACCTTCTAGATTGGGATCCCTGAAAATGCAGCTTTGATCTGGTCCCGGAGTCGGCCTGCAGGTTTTCCGAAAATTTGGACTGGGCCTGAAGCAAGCGTGTAGAAGAGTTGGGCTGTCCAACAAAGTGGGCCAGGGCTGCAACATTCGAAATTTGAAATTTGTCCTGAGGATGCGCGGCCGTTGCCAGTTTCTTCTCATCAGCGCCATTATGCTCCTTAATTTTCCAGCGAAGAACACGCTGCTTTCTGTTTTGAACTTTGGGGGAACCACCGGAGAGGTCTCAAGGTAATCAGCAGGGAAATGTAGCCTAGCAAAGGCGCTGATTCTATTGGTGTTTACTGGAAGATTGGGGGCTTTAGCACGTGAACGAACGACATCAGCAAAAGATTTCCCAGGTTTCAGAGGTTTGCCTTTGGAGCCAACTAGTATAATGTTAGGGCTTCACAAGCTAGTATTGCAGATTGTCCCGATTTATGTTCTGGTTATGACTTTCTGAACAGATTCCCCAAACCAAATAGTCCATTAGTGATTTCCCTTGGATCTCATGGATGGATACATCTACTACTAGAAGAATTTAGTGTATGGGTATATCTACTGCTATATTAGCCCGTGCAAAAGACTGCCTTGGTGCCATTGTGAAAAAAAGATTGTCTTACTGCCAAATTTATCTTAGTCCCGACTTGTTTTGTTTCCCTTTCTTTGGACTGTGCACTAATTTCTTCTCAGTTAGTTGTGGTTATTTGTGCTTTGAGGTCCTTCCAGACTTTGTAGAAGTTGTGGTTGGGCCCTGCCTCTTAGGTGATATAGAAGATATTAAGCAATGAATATGTTGTTAGTGAATCCCTTCTTGTTTGTGATGATTGTCAAATGGAGGACACATGAAATCCTCATGTTTGTTTGTTTGTTTTTTTTATAATAAGATAACTAGTGGACTAACCTTTTGCTAAGAGTTAATTTAAACTATGTCAAAAAATTAAGGCTTATTGACTTAGATGAGAAGTGGGAAAAGTCGCTATATAATACACTGTATATAGTCAGTCAAGCGATAAATACATACACACATATCCGGTGTAGATTTACCTAGATAGATATTGTAGAATTTGGGTATGGTGTAACACGCAGAGAGGGAGGGGAGATAAATAGGAAGCAAGAGGTGTGGCTTGTGTTTGCAGCGCGGCCCAGAGTAGTAGCAATAATAATACAATTAGTAAGTACTTGGACCAGTTTCAGTGGGACTTTTATGTCACAGTTACCAACACACCAATATTTTGGAAGTAGTGCATAGAAGTTTTATGGGGATAAAACTCTCTCTACTCCCATAAAACTTTTATCATGTCTCTTTATCAATATGGTAACACATCAGCATATTTAATTCTCATAAAACTTTAATGAAACTTCACTCAGACTGTACTTATATCTCACCAGTATAGAAGGGGGGCTAGGATCGAGAGAGATATTATCTTGTTGAGCATAGCTAGGCAGGCAGCGCGTCGTGGTCAAGGCCTCCGATCCGAGATGCCTCCCTCCTTTCGCTCTCTTGCTCTGCTCTCATGGGCAGGGCAGCAGGGCAGGGGCAAGGCCATCATATCCCACTTGCATCTATCTCTTCGTCGTCATCTCATCATCGCTGTCGTCTCTCTCCCAGCTCCCCCCCATGTACGTACAGTAGCGCATGATCGATTTCGATCACGTCTCACGACTGTAGCTAGCTCCCTAACACCACAGAGAGTGTAGTTAGTTGGCCTGGCGGCTGGGCGCTGGCGCCTGTGTCTGGATCGATGTGTCCGTAATTTCCCCATGTCGTCTGCATATGCATGCTTGCTGCAATTATATTGGCAAGGTTGAGCTAGCTAGCTGTCTTCCATGCCGCAGCCATACTACGGCCGGCCGTCGCACAGAATCAGCACAGCCAAACTACTCCACTCCACTGGTATCTCTCCATCGATCTACAGCTAGCTAGCTTAATTGGGCCATCTATGGCATCCCGGCCTACTACCCCATCCCCATCCCAGTCAGCAACAAGCAGATTAGATTGAATCAAAAGCAGCAAGGTACTCCTCCAATCCGGCCGTGCTAGCTCTCATCCGATCCTATATAGAGTAGTATCTGATCAGTGGCGACTACCGCCGCCGTCCGCGCCTTAGCTTGCTGCATGCTCATGTCATGCTCCCATCGATCCATCCGAATCAACTCGATCAGTCGCTAGCTACCACCCGCCGCCACCGGAGTTGCAAGCAAGTAAACATCTGCTACTGGTATCTAGCTACATCTATCAATGGCTTTCAAAGGTACGTATATATATGTACATACATATGTATATATTTCCATGGATTACTTTACTCCTTTTATACAAACTAATATACTATACTAGGCACTAGGCAGTAGGCACTACCTCGATCATCATAGCTACAGATACTATGTGTACGTACTAATAATTAGTTTATTATTAACCGCTTTGTTTGCCTGTTGCTGCATGAGAATTCTATTATACCTGTTAATGCAATTAGCTATATAGCACCTGCAATATGATACTTTTCCTCTGCAAGCTGCTACTTCCTTGGTTCCAATAAGTTCACCTGATCGAGCTTTTCTAGGTACATGATTATTATATATTAATCATAATATTATTTTTTACAGATTGGATTAACACTGATCATCACCTAGATATATATATTCATTCCCGTTTTCCCTTCAGAATATATAAATTTGGTACTACTACAAAGTCCAGATAGCGCTAGCTAGCTTTCTTTTGATTGGTTCTGAAAATTCTTCCTTATCCAAACCACCATCCAATATATGGACCCAGCCGGCCGGGCACTGTCAACATCAAGCATCCTCCAAATTCATTGCTTCTTCTGACACGTGTGCGTCACTTAAACTTGGATTGGACGACAACCACCAATTAAAAATATTTATCTTCAGTTCCTTTCTCTAATAATCTGTTACGGGATGTACTATCTACCTGAGCATGTCAATACTGTGTCTGTCTTTGTCTCACATGCACCCATCTGCTTTTTCCGTCTTTATTTACTTGCATATATACCTCCTTTTCATCTTTACTCGGATCTTGGATGCAAATTGTTGGATGCAAATTGTTCGACCCTGCTGCTTTTCCTCCCCTACCTTTCTCAAAAATATTTCTCAAAAATACATCCATCAAGCATCTCTCTTCTTTATCTATATATATACCTAATTATAAATAGAAAATTTCTGCCGGCAAAAGAATTTCTGTGACCTATCCAAGTTCTGCATGGTATACACAGCTCCAAATAAAACATATAGACATATTTTTTTTCTCTAATAATTGGTTCTATCCGTATTTTGAAGACAACTCGCGTGCAGCTTATTGTGATTGCTTGCTTCTGGCCCGTCATGGCCCAAATACGCTCGTGCCGCCTAACTCCAGCCAAAAGAAAAGAAAAAATATAGTGCCAGCCAAGTCAAGCCAAAAAGAAAATAGTACGCTGCCACCATGGTCTTCGGAATACACGTAGTCAAGTACCAAAGGCTTTCGGACACTAGAATACATAATTATTCTATTCCTTTGATATTTCTTTTCAACTTGGTTTCATTGGTTCATCTTGCAAGTGAAAACAATGAGTTAGCGACAACGAAAATCCAAAAATCCCTATATAACAAATATTTTTACTAGGTATATTAGCATTGTATTGATGAAAATGGATGCTAGCTTCTCTAATTTTTAGTATGACCTTTCATATTCTATCATTTTTCTTCACCGTATATGCCCTGTATTTGTTTATTATTGACCAATTTTTGCTTACTATCATCACCAACCTTTTTCTTGTCCTAAGAAAAATCAAAATATACATGATATAGTTAATTTTGAATAAACGTTGAACCCACCATATGTTATTCCCCGTTGCAACGCGTGCAAGAGCATATTTGCTAGTTCTTCTTAACTAGCACATGTATGCGTGCATTACAACCGAATGCTCGAATACATAGCTTACTGCATGAAAAGACTCTAAGAGAGTGATGGGAAAAAAAATTCCGACAAACATTTTATATTATTGTAGTTACCTGAACTTTTTACACACATGCAACACATGCAAGCATGCAGAGGAACCTGCATATATATGGATCCAACTGTCAAACACCAAACCTATCCAGAGAGCTTAGCAACGCCCTAAACATATGATTTTTTTTATTTTCCATTACTAAGGGATCGGAGGCCATGCTCTCAGATATGGAAATGGTCATTAGATAGAGGACATAGAATTTTACATAATCTGGACATATCATAATCAAATTATTTTACCTCGTTTGTGTGCACGGCCTCTACTGCTAGTACTACTTTTGGTAGACATATGTCTGTATTATAAATATAAAATATCTTAATGAGAAGAGAGATAACATATTATGAAATTTCGTATGGTGGCTTAATAACACTGCTAATCTCCCTTGAAAACACTATAGTAACTAATGAGAATATTTTGAGGGTGCTGCAGGACTTCCGCGTGACTCTCGTGGATCCCTTGAAGTCTTCAATCCAGACGCCCCTATTTCCTCTGATGTTGCAGCTTCAAATCGTCGGACCACCTCCCCGTTCCTCCTCCCTCCTGCAGTTGCTTCTCACCCTAGCCTTGTCGGGGATGACGAGGATGCTGACGTGGGCCGGGCAACACAGCGGGCCGCCGAGTGGGGCCTCGTCCTCCAGACCGACGAGCACACTGGCCGCCCCCAAGGTGTTATCGCACGACCCTCTGGCTCCAACCGCACTAGCGAGAGTGGAAACTCCATCGACGTTGCTAGTATAGCGCTCCCCAGAGTGTCGGAGGAGCTTCGTGCCGCACTCTCTGCTTTCCAGCAGACCTTCGTCGTGTCTGATGCCACCCGTCCTGACCACCCCATCCTCTATGCTAGTGCTGGATTCTTCAACATGACTGGTTACTCCTCCAATGAGGTTGTCGGAAGGAACTGGTTCGTCACGATTTCAATTCCATTTCATTCATTCCATTCCATTCCATTCCATTCCATGCCATGCCAATTTAATTTAAGGAATTGCACTCACTATCTCTCAATTGCAGCCGCTTCCTTCAAGGTTCTGGAACCGACCCTGTAGAGATTTCAAAAATCAGGCAGGCTCTCGCAACTGGGTCAAATTATTGTGGTCGTATTCTCAACTACAAGAAGGATGGTACACCATTCTGGAACCTCTTAACCATCGCCCCCATCAAGGATGAGGATGGCAGGGTCCTCAAATTTATTGGGTCAGCTTTTTCAACATGTATATCATCATGCCACTTTGCAGTTTTGTTCAGAACTATAGCTTAATAAACATTTGTGTGCAATATTGTGTCACAGGATGCAAGTGGAAGTGAGTAAGTACACGGAAGGTAGCAAGGA